>MKEJ01085861.1:0-10334 GCA_001753735.1 Embelia ribes | reverse complement strand
TTTTTTTTTATTGGGAAATTTACTATTTATAATTTCTTTATTAGAAAACAAATTTTTCTCACCGAAATAAAATAGATAAATCAATATATTGAAAAAATAAATTTTAAAAATTTATTATTTTTATATATAAAAACAAATTTTTAAATAGCCATGAAACGAGAAATGATACCTCTTTATCGCAAAGTGGGAACACAGCCTCCTCTCTCACTTTATTTTCTGTCACACTTGCTCTGAAATTGAAGACGACTACACTACGTACGTACACATATTTCGCAAAGGTTAGAATTGAAAATGAATGTGGTTTCGACAAGTGGGTCTGCATTTGTTTGGCCATTATCCAAGTCATTCCCTCCGAAGCCTCCCAATTCCATATCTTCTGCTTCTGCCTCTCCCTTTGTAAAGGTATATATATATATGTGTGTGTGTATATATATATATATATATACTAGCTGCGAAAGCAAACACGTTATGCGTGCAAAATACGAGGGATGAGTGAGTCAGTGGGTTAGCCGGGTATGATTATTTTACGAAATTGTCCCTTTTATCTTGGATAGTTTTGTTTTTTATTTAGTAATTAAAATTGTAATTATTTTGAATTTGAAGAATAATTTTGGCAATTTAAAAATTAGATGGATTCAGCATTCAAAATCATCAATTTTAGTATTTACATCTTATCTGAGTATAGATATACGCTGCCATTCATGAATTGCTTTCTTATAACCTTGGACAGTACAGTAATGCATAGTGTTTTTTTTGTGTGTGTGTGTGTGTGTTTTAGGGATGGAAATGAGTCGAGTCTAGCCTTAGGTTGTTCAAGCTTAGCTTGTTTGTTTAGTGAAGCTGCTCAGGTCCGGCTTAGCTCGGGCCATTTGGCTCGGGCTTGCCTTGCTTTACAGCTATAAAGCTCGGCCGTTTGGCTAAACGTGCCGAGTTGGAATCTTTCAGGCTCACCTCATTTAGTGAGATCATTAGGCTTAATTCGTTTCACTTCCGGTCAATTACTGAATTAGGTAATTAAACACTTAAAAAACCCCAATATTAATTTGAATCTATCCTAAAGTCACTATCTAATAACAACTAATTAACATATTTATCAAACATTCAGTTTGAACTATATGAATTTAAGTATGTAAACTTACTTTTCTAATTTAAAATTTAATCAAACAAGCCCGAGCGCTCAAAGAGCCAAGCCGAGAGTTGTTCAGGCTCGGCTTGTTTATTAAACGAGCTCAATTTTATTTTTGAAGCTTATCTCATTCATAAATGAATGGGTCTAAGCCAAGTTTTTACCGAGCTGAGCTCAAGCTTGCTCATGAATGGCTCAGATTATTTGCATCCCTACGGCTGTGTGTTTAGGAAGTTAGAGGATAAGTTCTTAGAGCCTTCAAGGCATTAGAGATTGAGGACAGGATGGAGAAAAATTAGGTATATTTAATGTAAGGTAGATAACTAAGGGCACTCCTCCAGAGTAGCTATTTTCATGCGCAAGCTTTAATCCCTATCAATCAAACTAACTAGAGGCTGGAATATGGATAGTACCCATACAGTACCCCTTAAACTCAAATATATTTGGGGATGAACAATACTCCTCTGGTTCAAGGTTTTTAAGACATTGAATAGTGTTTGTATAGATTGGTGAGAGGGGAGTGTTTCCTTGCATTTAATCCCTAAAATTTACGGTTGGGACTCGTTTATGGGCACATGGATTGTCCTAAGGCAATGTTACTCCCAATCCTCATTACTACACAAAGCCTTTGGCACTCTTTCTTTCTTAACATATTTGAACATATGAGTTAAAGATCTGTGCACCGCAATTCCCATAGAAAAATATGTTTGACCGTAAAGTGACTGAGCAGTACTCCATGATTTTTTTGTTTTTTCCCCAAAATCCTCATTATTTCATGTACCTTGGAATTATATCAATAGGACCTGCTCCTGTCTTCTCCTAAATACAGCTTAATCCATGTGCCAAGAAGAATTTCCTGTGGTCACCTAATCACGAAAGCTCTTACTACATCAAATGGTGAAATTGCTTTATCACGAGTAAGTTCATGATCTTTTTTTTATCATTTCTTACTTTCAATTGGATATCACTATTCCAATTTAAATATTGTAACTTGTGCATTCATTAATTGATAATATTGCTATAGCGCTGCATCGTTCTGGACATTGAAGGGACTACGACTCCCATATCATTCGTGACTGATGTGTTGTTTCCATACGCCCGTGACAATGTTGGCAGGCATTTACATGCTAGTTTTGATACTACAGAGACACAAGATGACATTAAGTTGTTGTGCTCCCAAGTGAGGCTTCTTCTCCCATAATTTTCCTCCTTTTTTATACTTTTGTCTCTTTTGCTGTTTGTTTTGAGAGGGATCGTTCAGTGATTTTTGTATGCCTATCACTAATTCCCCTCTCTTTTACTAAGTTTCTCTTCCCTCGTGTAATGAGCAAACTAGAATTCCGTTAAATCTGTCAACTATGCTTCAAATATCAGGTGGAATAATGTTACTTCTCTTCATCTTTCCCCCCAGTGAAATTATTTGGAGATCCAATTACACTTTTACAAGTGAAGTTTACATAGTTCTACAAAAATATTTACGTTCTCTGTAGGTAAAAAATGACTTAGAACAAGGAATATCTGGTGCTGTGCCTATCCCTACTAATGGTGCCGATAAAGAGGCACTTATTGCAGCTTTGGTTGCTAATGTGGAAGGGATGATAAAAGCTGACAGAAAAATTACTGCTTTGAAACAATTGCAGGTTAGCGAATGGTAATCTAAATTGCAAAACATTACCTGTAAATTTTTTCTCCCGTTCATGATTCGGTTTAAATTTTAAGTACCCAGGGTCATATATGGAGAACCGGGTTCCAGAACAACGAACTGGAGGGTATTGTGTACGATGATGTGGCCAAAGCTCTTGAGAAATGGCATTCTGTGGGCATCAAGGTACTCATTATATGTTTGTTGTTTTCCTTAACTCACTGGTTCAACTAAGGTAGCTCCATCCTTTTTACTCTATGCAACACTTTGTTTTAACAAAAGAACATGTTATATACTTAGATTCTTGCATGGCTGTGAGTTCAGCAAATTGGAATTATTAGCCCAACCAAAATCCAGTACATGGTTTGTTATGTTATCTGGTTCCAGCCAAAATCCAGTACATGGTTTGTTATGTTATCTGAGGCTACATTGTACCTGCATGTATATGTGTGTGTATACTTGTTAGAGCCTTCACATCAGAGTTTCTAAAGCTACATTTCTCCCCTTTAAATTTCTCAAATGAAAAATCAAATAAGAAAAATGTCTCACAATTGTCTTTCTATTCTTATGAGTTTCCAGAAAATTTTCCATAAATGTTATTTCAGATTTCTTAATTGAGAAATTTACTATTCATAATTTCTCTGTTAAAACAATAATTTTGTTTTCAGCAAATCTTTAAAACATTAGTTAAGATTAAGAAAAATATTGTTTTATATTTTAGTATAATTTATATAATTACTTTAGTAATTTTTTGTGAAATTTTATATAGACTAGTGTAAACAATTTCTAAAATATGAATTTTTAGAAAAAGAATTGAGTTTCTAAAAAGTATAATATAGAAATTAAATGAGAAAAATCCGTGAGAATGCTGTAAGAGTGGTAGTTTCAAACCTTTCCTTGCTTAAGTTGTCTGAATGCATTCAACAAGAAAGAAAAAGGATTAAATCAAAGACAATGCAACTCTCAACTATGTTAGACCTATTGAAATAGCTAATTATTAGTTGGAATTACTTGATTTTTGCAGTTAAAGATGGCATCTTCATCAAACTCGTACAACTCGCCCTGCGCTGCATGCAAATTCTTGAGGAGGAAATGCATGCCGGGTTGCATTTTTGCACCATATTTCCCACCCGAGGAGCCGCAAAAGTTCATCAATGTTCACAAAATCTTTGGAGCGAGCAACGTAACCAAGCTCCTCAACGAGCTCCTACCCCAACAAAGAGAGGATGCAGTGAACTCCCTTGCGTACGAAGCAGAGGCCAGAGTGCGGGACCCAGTCTACGGGTGCGTAGGGGCCATCTCGTACCTCCAGAGGCAAGTTGAGAGGCTCCAAAAGGAGCTAGATGCAGCCAATGCGGATTTGATCCGCTATGCCTGCGGTGAGATACAAACATCCATGTCCATGCCCTCATTGCTACCGGTGAATGGGATTCATAACCTGACGACCCCACGTATGAGGTCATCAGTTGAATCAATCTCTACTCCAAGGAGAGTGAGTAATAATGAAATGGGAGGTTCTAGCTTTTTCCAAGCCCCTCCTCATTTCCCATTTCCTTAAAATCCCCATTCATGGAGTGGAAACCCTGGATCAAAAGGAGAAGGAAATATATAAAGGGACAATACCATTTTATGGTTTTTGCATCTATGGTAAGGTATCGGTTTATCTAGCTAGCCTCACATGGACTTCTCTAGCTAGCTAGAAAATTATTTTGGGAGGTTTTTACAATTTATTATTGCTAAAAGCCTAAAACCCTAATATTATATGAGTGTGTATTAGATTGCTTGTGTTTGGTGTGAGTAGGGACCTAATCCCTACTAGTCCAATTTTTTTTATCTAGCTTAAGTAAATAAGAAGGATTATATATTGGATTAACTGTAAAGGGGATTCTCTAGCCCAAGTCTATATGGCTTAGGCTTCCTGCAGTATTCCATAATGTATTCTCCAGTTTATTTCTCTTTTTTTCTTCTTTTTCCGCACAACGAAAACCACTTGCCCTTTTGTTTTACTCTGAATAATATTGTTTTGAGTAATTCTTTGCCCTTCCTTTAGATAATGGATATGATCATATTTATGTTTTTCAAAAAAAAAAAAAAAAAAGAAAGAAAAAGAAAAAGGAAAAAGAAATGATCATATTAATTTACCTAGATTGTTTAGGATCTACATGTCATGCAATGAATAGAAGGTGATATTGAATTGAAGAAACTTGACACAAGGTACAGATTTACTCGTTAGAAAATAATTTTGGCATTTGTGTTCATCAATTAGTAAGGGTACAATGCTATGATCAATTTTAGAACTCGGCTAGCTAAAGACTTAAGTTAGTATAAGCATCACTAGGGAGTTTAATATTCTGTTAGCCCATGGAAATTTGTGGGCTCAAGTGCTTAGCTTTGGGGATGTAGAGAATTGAGGCGATGATGCTATATATCTTTTAATTACTCTGATTATAGTTAAAGTAGGACTTGATTAGATTCTGATGAGTCAGTAATTGATATTGAAGCATGTGGTTCGATGAAACCTAGTGAGTACATGGTGTATATCATGTTACATGGCAAAAAGATTGCGTCGCTTAGGAAATGAAATATCCAAAACTAACAAAAACTAGATAACAAGTTTGAAGGATTTGAATATGACGTCCATTTGACTTGTCTATGCCTTTGATAGGGGTTCTTGGCGATGTTGTTCATGTACTAGGTGTTCTCGAGTTTAGCTTCTGAGCTTCGATCGATACTATATATATTGATCGGTTTCTTGTCAATCTGGGATTTAATTATAAGTTGTAACAAGTTTTTTGCCAGTATTAGACAATGAATCCAACCTTTTAATGTTCTCGAGCCATATCATTGCTTCCAATTTCAGGGCATTACAATACTATGAGTTCTTCAATTTTGCCTTTTTGACATATTTTACGTACCATATATTGAGCTTCTAGTAAAGCTAGATCATTATCGTGTACAAGTGTTTTTATCTTCCCTACTCTAAAAAGAGAATTCATCTTCAATCATTTTTCATTCCCAAAATACCCTATACAAAATCATATAATTACTTTACTATTAAACTCCATCATATTTTTGGTCTTTCAAATTTTTAAAGGAATTTATAATGGTAGTTAATAATATCATAAATTTGTATCCTTTCACTAGTTATTCTGTAGGATTTCAATGGTGGCTCGATCTTGAGATTCTATTTTGTAACTCCCTACAATAAATGATCAAAAAATGCAAAAGGTCATAGTATTTCACGTAAATAATCATTATTTATAAAACTTTAAACAATAAAAAAAATATAGAAAAAACTGATATGGTACAGAGTAGATGGACATGGTAAATTGCTTGCTTTTCTTTTTTCCATTTTATATTGGTGGTTTTTGGATTTTTTTTCAGTTAAGACATTCCATCTATTTGGATAGCCAAATCAAGTCAAATTCAACACTTGTCATCTATCATGGGAGTGTTGATGCCATTTACCCCCACCCCAAAATACGTATATTGTATAAATCTTACTTCTTCTTTGGGATGTTTTATTCGTCAAAATTTTAAACTAAATGATGAAAATCTTTTATGATATTTTTTTATTTATGGCAATTGTTTTTTGTTTGTCTCATGTTGTATCCCGTGGAAATTTTGATAATTCTATCTTATTGGTTAGTCAGTTTCTTCTTCTCAGAAAATAAATGTAATATTTCAGTTAAAATTGTATATTGCGAGTGCTTATGTTTCTTTAAATAGTTGTTAAATCATTCAATTGAATTATATTTGATATGTTGTGAGAAATTAGAAATCCTATACTAAATTGATAATCTATTGAAGTCTATATGAATATATTTTCATTTGGTATTTTTTTATGCAAAGTATAAATATTATCCTCCTTTCAATTAGTTGCATAATTATTTTGACATGTTTGATGTGGGTTGCTGTAATTGAAGTTGACATCTAATTGAGAAATCAATACAAATATTGAACTCACACGAATTTTTTCTTATTTGCTTCTATCTTACTAAAATTAAGAATCTCTTATTAGAAACATCTAAGATTGAAATCTCATATTCAGTTGGGTAAACAAACCGCCATATTATTGGACAACACAATTAATTCTTCCTTTTTAGTATTTTATTTCAAAATTTATATATACGTCTGATTTTAGAGTTAATGATGTTGTTATTATTATATTTTTATATGAAAAAGTATATGAGATTCATTGTATAGAAAAGTTGAAACTTAATTTTTTTTGTGATTTCTATGATCTTTGCTTATTTTCTACACTAAATGAATATTTAATATATAACTCTTAATTCTAAGATCCATAGAAGCATATATCATCTTTGTACTTATTTTAGAGAGAAAAAAATCCCCATCAATTTCATCCATAAATAGAATTTAATGCATTACAGCATTGCATGCAATATAATATATTACTCCCTCCATCTAACTTAATTTGTCATCTCCAAAAAACCAAACTTATTATCAACTACATCATTAAATGAATGTTCATGCATTAGTTACTATTACTTTTTACAAATTTACTTTTTATCAAGTATATAATGTGAATATTTAAGATTATAAAGCACATTAAATAAGGGTAATTTAGTAAAGTTATCAAATGCAGCTGAATATATTTTTTAAAATGGCCAACAATTTTGGACATCACAAAATAGTAATATAGACTAAATAAATTGGATGAAGAAAGTACCTAATAGTAATAAATATCCACGTAATCTAGATGTAATCGTTTCTTTGATTTGGCTGATGTACTGACAACATTTTCGATATGGAACAAATTTATGGTCTCCGAACAAACTATGAAATGTGAAGAAAATTTTGGCAACAATATTAACTACATGTAGATATTTTCCCAAATAGTAAAAGATGATCTGTCACTAAAATTAGAATAAAATTTGATGAAACCCTTAGCAAACCAGGTATTTGCATTTTTGAAAAAGAAAATTCGTGCTTTGGAAAAGAAATAAAATATATAAAGCAAGTAGGTCAAATAATATAACACTTTGAGGCCAACGAGTGTAGAAATTTGATGTGAACAACTTACAATTTAAGTTTAATATTTAGTTAATATTAATGTGCAACCTACAAAATTTAGTTTATTATCCAAGAAGAGATGGTGAAAAAAAAAATTAAAAACAAAAAACAAAAAAAACTTGAATGGCCAAAACGTGATTAGGTATGATAAATTGTCATCTTTATATTGTAATTGAATTATATATAAGAAATAACTTAAAACTTCAAAATGTTGCATTAATGAATTAAAAGAGTACGCAAATGACACATGGCATGCTCACACCCCTACTTTTTGTAATTGATCATCATAAAAAGTGAATTTCTAAAATAATTAAGTCTATGGATTAAAAGATCATATGGATACTACTTTTAGGGCATGGAGAAGGAAGTGCTTTGTAACAAATTAAAAAATGCACACATTTGCACAACTCTTTAAGTTGTATGAATTTTTTTAAGGGTTTGAGCCTTTGGTAATTGTCCTTTTGGAGGTGAAAGAATATATGGCGCCGCCTGACAACTTCTTACTTTGTATAAAATCCCCTTTTTATAATATATTTTTCCAATTATCAAAAACAACAGTGATTCACAATCAGTCATATGGTAGTCATGCATTAGTCCCCGTTGGATCCATAAATAAATTCTTCTCCTTTAGGTTTTTGCAGCTTTTTCTTTGTTCCTATTTACTTTGGTATTTAATCACATCATCGGTGCTCCTAGTCTCATCAAAAATCTATTTGGTCCACATATTTCATTTAAAACAGTATTAGTTTCCAAGTAACAAGTGACACAATAGTTTCTTACTGTGGATTCAAGTCATTTAAATGATAAAAATTATATGAAGTGAACACTATGCATGTGTGGACAATCTATGTTGATATTATCTCCTAATTTGATCACTATACGATTTTTATATATAAAACAAAATTAGAGAATTGCACTGCAAAAATCCGTGTATATTTCAAATAGCTTGACCTCCTTCCCTCATTGTACAATTCTCGTCTTGTTGAGCCCTTTGCTTCTTTCTCCACATAGACATAGGAGACAAAGGAAGGACTGATGCCAACGATTCTTTAATGCTTAGACAAGATTCAGTGTAATATGGTTGAATACTAGTTGATTTAAACCTTAACTAGATGCTACATGTGTTGGAAAATTTAAAACTTTCCATGTATGAGGTTTCATTAAAGTAATCAACTCTAAGTCATTTTTTATATGGATCCACATAATATTTTAGTTGTTTTTGGATGGATTTAAAAGCTCGTAATCCGAATTTCGAAACAGTATATTTACATCGTCAAAATCATAAACTATGTAAATAAAAGTTGATTTCAAAATAAGATGTTTAAAGGGATTATGAGAATTATTATACATCGATGAATTAAATGGTCAATGAATTACATATATACAATCTCATTGTTTTGTAAGAGATGTAATCTAGTACATCATATATATATAGAGGTAAAAGTACCACAAACACGAGCAGGACATCCAGCTAGCTGGTCGGCACTGCACGGCACGGCATGGCACGGCAGGGTTTGGCCTAGGCTTGATTGTTGATTTGCGCATGGTACATTAGACGAATCCATGTTTGGGTCCGAGGTCCAAGCTCGGGTTGGATGCGCATGTATATGGTCGAATCCAACATTTTTGTTCTAAATATTTAATTGATTGACTAAATGGTTTCGAAAAATTAAATAAAGATTCCAGGAGTTTTAAAAATTGTAAAAAAAGTCCAAAGGTTATGGAAGTAACATTGGATTCCCTAGAACTTTATTCACTCTATAACTGATTTCCCATGATCATCCACCAAACATAGCCATATAGTGAGCTAGTGGGGTACCGCACTGCAAAATGATGACCAAGCATTTTAATTGCACCTTCTTTCATGATGTAATGAGCAGATCTTATACTTTGGAAGTCAATTACCGATGCATGCCAGAAGCAATTCGGGTGACGGATAAATTAGATTTAAAGCGATTCAGTAAAACTATGGTCTTGTCTGAAATATATAGTCCAATCAGATCAATTTCAGTCAATAATTTTGTTTAAAAGGTTATACATTTTTTAGTACAATTAAATTGTCTTTGAGTTTCTGCTAGTGATATAGAATTTATAAATTTATGTAATTTTCAATTTAATATTTTGCCGTTATATTCATAAATTATTTTAATCAAAGCGGCGCCAACAACATGAACATTATGAACAATATTTTTTATTTTATTATTATCCTTTTTATGATTTAGATTATTTATGGATAATTCTCATTTATATGTTCCGATAACGAACTATTCATAATTTACGTGTCACATTTCTTAAACTTTGGCAACCAATTCTAACATTTTCTCTAAAGATTCAGACTTTTGCCATTGCAATTGAAATTACACAAACCAAATACAATTTCATTGGGTCATTCGTGTAATTCACCTTTTTCCATAATAAATATAATTGTGGCCCCCCTCTCTCTCTCTTCTCTCTCTCTATCCATATATCTATTTTATATTTCACTGACTTTGACATGAAAAATCGCCGGACAAAACCACTCTCTCTCTCTCT
>MKEJ01085860.1:0-11359 GCA_001753735.1 Embelia ribes | reverse complement strand
TTTTTTTCTCAACCAAATCCGATTACATGAACATGTGTATGGAGGTATTAAACGACTTACAGTTATATACAAACGGTGAAACATCATTGTCGCCCTTGATTTGTGAATGAAAAGAAACTTCATGCTAAAGGAATTAGGAAAAAGTTCAAGCTACAATAGCAAAATATGTACATTTACAATTCCAACTTAATCCAACTGGTAGAGATCATATCTTACAACTTTGTAAGTAAATATGAATTAAAAGTTTGTCCTATAATTGCATATCAAACCTTCTGGTTCCAGTGGTGCTATGCTTACAATTATCTCGACTGGTGATGTCACAGGTTCAGATGAGCCACCTTGGTACTGGACAATTTTTTGGCAGGTCTCTATTAGACAGTTCCTACAAGTTGGGCAAGACGAGTGTGAACTGAGCCACTTATCGATGCACCGGATGTGGAACCCATGGTTACACTTAGGAAGGATTTTTACTTTTTCATTAGGGGCAAACTCCGTTAGGCAGATCACACACTCGGAGTCTAGCCCTGGTGATTTAATAACTTCTGAGTAATTCAATATTGGGAAGGTTTTCAAGGCCTTTTTCTTGACCCCTGTGTTGGCTAACCGAGCCGATGGGTCAGCCCTGGACTCAGAGGAGGCTACTAAACTCGAGCACCTTAACGCACACCTTACGATGGAGTTCAAGCCTAATGAGCATATTAGAGCGCACAGTAGGACCGAGAGAACCATGACCACGTTTGCATCGAAGCTGTTATCTCCGGCCCGTGTTTCGATTGAGTTGTGTTGGCTATTGGCAGTTGGTGCCGCTGCTGTCACTGGTGTTTTATATAAGGGAGTGTGGAGAAGCAACCTTCTATGGTAGACTTGTGAAAGAATATCTTGGAAGAGCTCAATATTAGGGGAAGAGTTAGAGTCTGACATGATTGTTATTTTTGGTTCCTACTTTATAGATTTTGGTTGATTTAGAACTCCTTGGAGGTGGGTAGCACAAGGGGGTTATATATAGGGGAGGAATGAGAGTAGAAAATCTTTTTGTAATTTTATTAGTAAATAATCAAGATAAATGTTTTTTTTCCCGCCCTCTTATCTATGCTTAAGTAGCACTGATGGATCATTATTTATTGCTATTTTAGATTGTACCACATTTAAAATTTAGAATCTAGTATTTTTAAAATAGTATATGTAAGACTTTTAGGTAGGATATTTGTGCTGGTGCAATAATGCCCTCTCAGCATAAAGTTTCAAGAAACAACAGTAGCTTTTCGAATAAAACATGGCTATGGTGACGCTATTCCAAAGTGCAGAAATTGGATAAAAGTGTAACTAACAAAGTTCAAAATTTTATATAAAGGCCTCTAATGTCCCGTAATGTACCCTCTACTAGGAAAAATGCACTGGTTGAGTCAGAATTTGTAAATTTTGTTGGGGAGGGGGAGGGCCAAGTCCTACAAATTCTATATAGTGGGATAATATTTTTCGTTGAGGACATTTGCAGTGGCAAAGTTTTAAATAACGGTAGCGACTGTTGTAACAGTAACGGTGGCAATGTAACGGTTTCAGGTGTAACGACAGTATCGTGACGATTAAGGAAAATGAAACTACGAATTTTTTTTTTAATTTCGCTCGACTCATCTAAAATTAAATGTCATACATTATTTACGTCATAGAATTACATTGTTAATATTTTTGTATATATATTTTTTGATTTTCATATTAAAATTTTTTAATAGTCTATAAAAAAATATGTATTTTTTTAATGTTTAAATACTTTTTTATTTGAATATTTTTCATACGTTGACGTTATTAAAGATACAAGATCATATTTCATGAACAGAAGTATATTTAAAATAGATAACAATAATTTACATCAAATAAAAAAATTAATAATATTAAACACATATTTTATATCCTATTATTATACATCCAAAAGGAATGGCATGAAATAAAGAAATATAAGTTGCACCTTGTTGCCTTTATGAGAAATGGCTTTGTTGTGAAAATAGAAACTGGGGTTGCACAAGGTCATCATAACCAATAGTCCGCATAAAATCTGGTAATTGATAATTATCTTGTGTGCTATCATCATAAGGAAAATAACTAGAAGAAATGAGATACATGCTCTATGGATTAGAATAATTCTGACTATCGCTACTAATAGACAGTTTACTCCCACTGAAACCATATTATCCTAAATTATACATTCATTGACTTGAAAATCTCTCTAGTGACTCATTACAAGATCTTAATTTTGTTTCTTCTTGTTATTTTTGTCTCATGTGTAAATATCATTAAGTTTGGAAGTTTTTCTTGAGACTTGCAGTATGAGATTTATGATGACAATATTATTACCTATAACTTATAGTCCAAAATTTCCACAGAATTTGTTATCATTCCTCATACTTTTATAACTATGATCACCTTCTACATTATTTCCTCCATTATCATATAAAGTATGATAACCATTATCATCGCTTTAAGTAGCAGAAAGACTTGAGCTTGAACTTTTGATAGCATTTCTTTTTGCCAATCACTTTTACTTTCACAAAATTACTATTCTAAAAAGTTTTTTTTGGCATTTTATGAATTAGTTAATGAATCATTCTTATATTGTTTGATGAATTTTCTGTATATGTCTAATTCCCCAAATAGCATTGCTTATTTTTTTAATTTTAATATATTTTTCTAATCGCCGTAACAACCAATATGGTATCGTAACAGCCGATATAATAGACATAATCTCCATTAAATTCTCGCCAACGTAACGATCTGCAATGGCTTCGGATGAGACCGAAACCGTTATATAATGGTATTATGTAACGGTAATGGCAGATATTTAAAATCGTGATGGATTGTCAAGTTTTAATTTGAAGTAACCACATTCTGAATTTTCCAGGGAAAATCTTGTGAACGTAGCGATTGA
Source organism: Embelia ribes (assembly GCA_001753735.1). NCBI lineage: Eukaryota > Viridiplantae > Streptophyta > Magnoliopsida > Ericales > Primulaceae > Embelia > Embelia ribes. The sequence continues at coordinate 8,439 of MKEJ01085860.1, read as the reverse complement.
ACTAAGTGATAACACGTGCAATGGTCGAAAGGGATCCTTTGTTTTAAAAAAGCCTGGACAGTTATCGAATTGGAAGCAAAAACAATAACTTGGTTCGAATAATGGGAAAAACGACATGAAGGTAATGTTTTCATGTCAACAAAAGCATATAGTAATACAAAAAATAAGGATGTCCAGTTAGCTGTCAAGACAACACGTGACAGAGATACAGGTTATCCAACTAACTAGATCAGAAACTTGACAACGGTGACCATGCATGTAATATCACTTTTAAACGCGAATTAAAATCTCGTTGGATATTGAAATAGACATTCATCATCTGTACTATCATGCTCGAGAAGTATTTGAAGAAGTTGTCTAAGGTTTCTTAGGATGTCTACTGAATCATTCTCCCCTTTTGTCGGGTGATAATTCGATTTTTTATATTTTGACCTTATGATGATCGGTTTTCATAGTCATTAGGCATCCGTTTTTCCCCTCGAAAGATGTCACTGTCCTGATAGCATATATACCAAATTTATTTTCCTTTTGCCCCAAAAATTGACAATTCCATGTCATTGCTTTTCTTATTTAGGAATCTCTTTGAGTGGTCAATATACATTCTTATTAATTCAGTATATATCAAATTAGTTGCATCTTTTATGATCGGTAGTTTAACAGTCCTTTTCATCATTCCTCTTTCCCTGCTCAGAGAAGTTGCATATCTGTTTGGTTGTTTACTTCATAGTTAAGTTTTTAAAAAACTGTCCATTGCAAAAGAACAAATTTCTTTGCTATGCGCTTATGAAACAAAATTTAAATGTTAATTTCCGAGTTTGGACTCAGTTCATGGTTCTTTTATGCTTGTATAATGGCATATATACATAATTTTGGCCCCGAATAAGGACCATTTTTAGTTCGATTGGATAATGCTTACTCGCTAATATTCTTTGGAACGAACCAAGTTTTCCTTTCTTGAATCAATTGAAGGGCGCGCGCGATGGTTATTTCTTAGTCACCTTCAAAATTAATAAAATAAGCTAAAAGAGTGGGGGAATTATTGTTTAACCACGTATCAATCAAACTCCTATTTACGGTAAGAGTAATGCATATTGAATATCCAAAAGCGCCCCAAGTATGGTTTAAATTTACAATATTAGTACTTACATAGACATTCAAACGTTATAAATGCCAAATTGAGAGAAAAAAAATTAGATTGTCAACATCAATCGTGTTTTTTCACGCGTTAAGGCATATATATTAGGACAAAGTACCAAAAATTTAACCTCGCTAAACTCGGAAGAATATTTACAAAGCTATGTCAACGCTAAAATCACGAACAAATAATTTCAATTAGTTTATTATTAGCAATGATTTTTCCCATTACAGGAAAACACTAACCTTTCTTTTAGGGGTGGGGAGAGAGATTATTAGCACTGACAAAGATGGCTGTTCTAATGCAATCTCTCCATTAAAATTGAATGATTCTTATTTCGCCAATACATAAATAAATCGTATCATCATCAAAAGAATTAATTATGCACAATAAGATTTAAATGTAGAAAATCCCTTAATGCAGCCCCATATTTCCTTATTAGCACTACTCTTTGAAGATTATTTATTTATTTTAATTATAAAAAAAGCAATAAGTGTGAACACAAAGAGGGTACGTTGGCAATTATTTATTAAGTCCGTGTCACATATTTATTGTTGATGTGGTATTTTTCTTTCTTTTTTCTTTGACCCCTAATGTTTTGTGATCCAAATTGAACCATACGTATGAACACCACAACTCCCGATTGACCATTCCTTTTTCAACAATCATGGATAATATTGACCTAAAATAATGGTCATGTTAAAAATCATGCAATAATAATAATAATAATAATAATAATAATAATTTGCATGAAAGTAAAATAAGAGACCAAAAATTTCGTGATTCAGTCTTTGAGGCTAGTTCACGAAACAAATACTGGTGTATACTTTTATTTATATAAAAAGAGAAATTACAACATGGTGTAATATATAAAATAAAATTGAAAATTTGTATTAAACTTGATCAATTCCCACTCTTACAACGCTTAAAACACATACAATGTATATTCAATAACATTTCTGCAAAAAATATATATATATATATTTAGCAATGCTTAAAAATAAAAAAAGAAGAAGAAGAAGTGGTGCATTTAAATCAAAATAATATCTTTATTCATGTTTATTTTAGTAATATTTACATTTAAAACTATCAATTAAATAAAAAAAAGTATATCTAATTAAATGATTACTTAATATAATAAAAATGGTAAATATTCAATATTTTGGTACACGTATATTCCGTACTAAGAAAAATAAAAAAGAAGAAAACAATCATGCTCTGACAATGAATATAAAATCATAAGTAATTAAATTAATATAAATCTAATAAAAAACAAAATATACATATAATATATGCAAAATTGTTAAAAGATGGTATTAAAGTAAAATCAATGGGAAAAAAAAATCGTAGTAGAACTTTTAAGTGTTTAATATTTTCTGAGAAATAGCTAATTCAGCTTCAATTTAAGTAATTTTTTAAAAATAATTCGTGCATTGCACTAACTACAAACTAGTATATATATATAAAAGAAAAAGATGTCATTTTATATATATAATTCAGTTTCAATTTAGGTAATTCAAGCTCAAGTTTTAACCAAAATCGGATTCAAATTTGTTATAACTAATTCGAGTTTGAGTTTGTTATAAATAATTTGAGTTATTCGGATTTGGCATCACCCAAAATATCCGTATGCACAACCCTAACCTTGAGGACAAGATTGCTTTGAAGGAACATTGAATGATGTATTTAATTATTTATGTTAGTAATTTTAGTAATAATAAGAGCAATTCTCAGTGGTTCAATACCTTATGTTCATTGTTATTGGCTTGGCCCATTTTAGTTTATTTTTATGTAATATTTATTTTTTGTTTGGATTATGAATGAGAAAGGTACAAAGAGATGGCCAGCCACTTTTCACAATAGCCCAAGTTGAGCCTTTGACAACCGAAGCTGTTATCACGACACATCGATCCCTAATCTAGAACGGTGCTTTAATAGTGGTATCAAAACAGAGAATTAATGGATTACAATCTATATTGGCTCGTAAGCTTGATTCATAGTATAAAGAAGGAAGATGATCAGAAACAATCACTGGAATCGTTGGCGTCGCTATCAAAGCCAGATCCCACCACCAACACCACCACCGTAGAGTTTCACCACAGATATGACTGCCATAGCCACCACCACAGTTGCCATAGCCACCACCAAAGGGGCGCGAAACCCTAACTTTTTCGCTGGTGGAGAAAAGATAACCAATGGTTAGGGAAATATCCCTTTGGCCCCTAATATTTTGACTGTTTCCAGATTAGTCCCAGAAGTTTCAAGTTTTATTAAGATCACTTCCCAAGATTCAGAATACCCAAATTTGGTTCCTCAGGTACTCTTAAAAAAAGAGACCCCGGTTCTTCTGCTGTCGCCCCCCAAAATTTCAGAAAATCAGATTTTGGCTCAAATAGTTTCTAGTAATTTCGGAAAAACCCTCAAAATTTTTACTACTTCAGATTTTGACAAAAAAAATATATTTTTGCCAAAAATAATACTTTTGACAAAATTGTAGTTTTTTTAAAAAAATTATTTGTAAGCCATCCCCTGATAATTTTGATCTTTATTGGGAGGCGACATCAAATGCTTGTAATGGTGCAGATTTGAAGTCATCGAAATTTTTTATGAAGCCACCTTCTAATTATGTTGATCCATTTTGGGAGTGGGTTTACGATAAATTTTTTAGTGCACGTGGATCTTGTTTGGATGAAGCATGAATTGGGGCCGTAATTTATTTCATTTTATGGATCTATGGAGTACAATTTCAAAGAAAATTTGCAGAGAAATATTGGTGGGAAAGATATATAACTTAAGGTGTGTATATTGCTATTTGGGCGTGCTCCAAAATTCAGAGGTAGACAAACTTTGAAAGGTTGAAAAAGTTTGGTTGGGATTCCTCCGAATTACGGAAGATGGGGAACTCGACTGGTTGTGTTTTCAGAGTTCGATCTTGAGGGCAAGGACATTGTCAAAGAGAGCGCAAATGGTAGAATTGGGTTATTTCGGGATGCAGATTCTCTTGGAGCTCGATTATGGAGTTCAATGCTTTGAAGGGAGATCGAATAATAAAATACAGTTATTTAATTATTTATGTCAGTATATTTTTAGTAATAATATGAGCAATTCTTAATGGGTCAATGGATATTAGATGCATTGTTAGTGGCTTGGCCTGATATGGTTTACTTCTATCTATTTAAACCATTGTAATGCTCATTTGGATTATGAATGAAAAAAAAATTAAGTGTGAAAGGTTAAGTTTTTCACAGCAGCTTGAGTTGTGACTTTGATTTACTTTTTACCAAATCGTGAGGAGAAGCTATTGTCATTCCTAATTAAGGACGGTGTTTCGTCATGTTTGGTAAGGAATATGAACATTTCAATGATCTTGTATTACTCATATTTTGCACATGTGATAATGCAGTTTAATTGTGACACTGAATTAGGGGATTTGATTATTTTATAAACTCCTATCTTATCTTGTATATTCCTTCTCTATTTATTATGAGAAAAAGCATATTATTGAAATAATTAGAGGTTATTGTTTTTATTCTCTAATTATTCCCTGCATATCAGTTTCTATGTATAAGTTTCATTTATAATAAAACTGGTAGACCTCCCACATACTTATGCTTCAGCAGACCTCACAATATTGTCCACTTAAAAGCACAAACTTATAATCGTATCCAGATTTATGAGAGAAACGTTGGATACATCGGATGAAATTAAGAAACAACTGGAGAATTAACTCAACTAGGCAAATTACGTGTTTGGTAAAAAAATCAAGTACATTGTAGTTCAACGAAAAGAGAAATATCACCAAAAAGAGTAAAAATGACAAACTTGTTGAAGTATATATATATATATATATATAACCATAATTAATACACACACGTTTACTTATTTATTTATTTATTTATTCTGGAGACAAGTTTAGCTTGCTAGGGTGAAGGAAGATGTCCCTGTGCTATTAAAGATGCGATACAATCATCAAACATCTCTTCAAAAGACTTGAACTTGAACCCTAAGCTTCTCAATTTAGAGGTGTCAAACTCATAGTATGGTCTGTCAAGTGCTTCAAACCTGAAACAAGAGCTCCATGTAGAAAGTTTTAGTCGTTACCTTTGATCTAAAGAATATAATTTTAATATATCGACGGTTTATGGAGATTTGGACTATGATATACCATTATTTCTACCTATATAGTTTGGCCAATTTACACTAATACTGCAAGCGAAGTACTCTATTTGTTAATCACGTGCAATTTAACAAAATTTTGGGTCCAATAGAAAACTAATCAACAACATTGATGCTTTTTTAAAAAAAAAAAAATATACTAAACTTCATATATAATTGTTAAAAAAGAGTATACTAAGACCGTATTTGTATAGTTTAAGAATAGAGTTTCTATACATCGTAAGTGTGCAAATTGTTACACAAGCGATATATAAATGCATGACGCAAGGATATATTTAGTAATTATTTGGTGAGCCCCGCATAAATTAAGCATGTCTCGTGCTTGTACAACATTACTTATACACCAATTCGTACACCAAAAATCTATTAAAACGATATGAATTGTTTAATTGGTTGCAATGAACTAGCCTATGGTCCATATCCTAAGATGGCCCCTTTTTTCAATTCAGTATTTATCCTTCTTGAATGAAATTTATGTGAGATCTATAATGAATACGTTGAGCTTGAGATTGAAAACTGCAATCAAACAAACTCATGTATAAATGTGATACTGACAATGCACTAACAATTATTGAATTCAATTTCTTGTATAGTGTATAACTTTTTACCTCTTGGGGATGGGAAAACTTGGGTAACGAGTAGAAAGCCGTGAGACTAAGTCATTGTTGTCAAGTACAATTGAGCTACAAATGTACCTTCCATGTGCATTTTCATGCTCATAAATTAGTATGTGACAAAGGGCCACATCATCGATATGCACATACCCCATCCTTCCATACGATTGGAATTCCTCCGTCTTGCCTAATTATTTGACATCCAAAAACCAAATATATATGGTCAGTTGCGGCCCAAAAATTTCAACTAAATGAGGCATGAGTCCTTTTTTTGTTCTATATAGCAACTAGTTCTCTTGTTCTTGTTCTTTTTTTTTTTTTTTTTTTTTTTTTTTTTTTTTTTTTTTTTTTTTTGAAGAATTTTAATTTCTATGCATGAATTTGATATGAATATTGGAGATCCAAGGTTGTGGCCTCCCTATCCCGTTCAGTCCGCCAATTAATGTGATACATATAAGGAGACATGAGATATGAAAAATGTTAATCACCGATTCTCTCTATGTGCCAATTTTCCTATTTTTAATATCACTAGGATGACACATTATTTATTTTATTTTATTTTTCGTATATGAATAGAATGTTCAATGTGAAAAATTACTTATGGTGTGGTAATTATTATACCTTGTAGCAACCAAAGGATGTTCTTCGCAGTTGTGCACAAATTGGGCGGCAAACTCGGTCCAACCACAAACGCAGGCATAATGGTTACCAAATCAATGTTATTCGCCTTGCAAAACTCCCATGCCGCCTTCTCTGCTAGGGTTTTCGATAGAGCATACCATATCTTTCACAACAAAATGAAAAGAAAAAGAAAAGGTTTTCAATTATACAATGTTCTTTTAAGGTTTTGTTTTGTTCTTTGACACTATGTATTAGTCTTTTGTGAACTTGGAACACAAGGATGTATATCGAGTTGTCGAAATTACATGTGTGATGTGAATAATATCAATGATACAAATTTAGAATTAGCTACAAAGATACTACTTTAATTTGTCATGCATAATGTGGATTTAGTCTTATGTTTGTGTGTTTACTAAAGAAAAAGAAGAGTCACAAAGTAACATTGTCAGAGGATAAAAAGTAACTTTAAATGCATAAAAAGTTTCGGATATTGAATCAGTGATGGAAAAATGTAATTAACCTGTAATTTTTTACAAAGTTCCTCAGAGCTCCAAGAGGACTCATCCAAAGGTACTTTTGGGTCAAAATCATCTCTCTTCCTAACCGTAGTGGAAGATGAAGTGATAACTACGCGCTTCAACAAAGGGTTCTTCTTACATGACCGTAAAACGTTCAAAGTGCCCTCAATCGCTGGTTTTAGTAGCTCAGCCTGCAAAAGGTCATGTATAAACATAAGCACGATGGAGAAGTTAAACGTATAATTCGTTATCCGCCACACAGTTATTTTTGGCCCTAACACAACAATTTTAATTAAAACAAAATTTGCAGGTTAAATTTAGTATAATTTCAAGACGTGTTGGCCTAGATGAATATTTATTGTAATTATAATTTTCCCCCCCAAAGTAAAGGGATTAAAATAAATTTACTGTTGGCGAAGTAAAGGGATTAAAATGAATTTACTGTTGGGTCGGAGCGGGGTCGGTCTAATACTGGAGAAGCAGTATGAAAAACACCCTCACATCCCAATATTGGATCGTCGAAGCTACCCTCGTCCGACAGCTCAGCTTTCACCAACCGAAGCCTCTTTTGTGCTCCTTCTAGCTTCCATAGATGTAACAATTTCTCCCTATTTCCTGTAATTACAAGCAAAATCAACAATATATATATACCCCAATCAGCTCGGTCATATGCTGTTGTGACATGTTGGGACTAATTCATATTTGTTTCGACATATGCCGAGAAATATGAATTCTACGAAATAATCATGTTTTAAGTTATGAATGCTTTTTGTTGTTTTTTTTTTCCTCGGCATTATCGCAATTTGTACAAGTAAAATATAATGCCTCAGAAAAAAGAGAAAATACCCGGATCTCTAACTGTCCCTGTGACATAGTATCCAGACAAGAGGAGCTTTTTAATCAACCAAGAAGCAAGATATCCAGATGCACCGGTCACACACACTCTCCCTTTAATTTCACAATTTTGACCCATGTTTTTGATGTTACAAGACTCTAGTATATAGCATGTCTCATGAGTTTCAGCTATATATATATATATATACATACTATGGCATTGCTCTTTGTATCATATTTATTATGTGTGGGGAGTTGGTTGAGGGTAAGGTTTATCATCTTCATTTTAGTGAGTGGCTGTTAAAAGTTGGAAGTAGGCCAGCCATCAAAATGGTGTTGAACTTTAGTCATGCAGTTTTGTTATCCTGTAATTTACTTAATCTTGATTTCAACCCCATTTCTCATATGAACATCCGATTTTAAGTATCAAAGGGAGCATCAACACTCACAGAGGGAGTAATGAATGAGGACCCAAGGTTCATTGTGTTGGGGTGAAAAAATCAAATCAGGCACAGTAGTAATACCAATTTTTAATATTATT
>MKEJ01085858.1:0-10346 GCA_001753735.1 Embelia ribes | reverse complement strand
TATAAAAAAATTTAAAAAAAATTACTGTACGGGCATGTTTTTGTATTTTCTTATTTTTGCAGAAAAGGTATTATTTTTTTAATAGAATATATTATTTATTGTAAATTTTTCGTTGGAGAAAGTCACTTTTGCGTTTCTTTAAATTTTATGGATGGGGAAAGACTGGTGTAAATAATTTCTGGCCAATGATTTTGAAATGCTTTTCTGAATGCTTAACACGTTTTGGTGGAGTATCTGTTTTCTTTTGGTTATGCTGAGCTTGAAAAGCTAGTTTTCAATTTATCTTATGACAATACGTTAGATATTTGCTTCAATGGGTTTAAGAACCATTATATTGTTTCCGTGTGTATCATGCAAATGCAATGGTGCGTAACCCCATTCGAGCAAATAATTGAAGTAATCTCGATTCGATAAGTTCCTTTTTATCATGGATGGACAAACTAAAATGATATTAAAAAATTGTGCAAACAACATAAGATTAGATCACCTTGATCCTTTCCTTAAGAACATAATCAATGCATAGAATCAAAGTATATAGATGTTTGTACACTCAGTACGTGTACCATTTCTAACTAAAAATTGATCTTTTGATATATCCATTCCTGTTTGTATTTCTCACATTTCATTTGTTGTATATGTTTACTTTGTGTTGTTAAAAGTGCTAGGTGCCCTCTAAGCTGCCAACATCCTTTACTGCATGTGCTGCTAGGTGTAGTCTAGGCGCTCACCTGAATAAAACAAAACGCTAATTTTTGGAATTGTATAATTCCCCTAGTTTTTTAAGGAGTACATGCTTTTGGTATGGGTGTTGGGAAATGATAGTAGATTATTCATAAATTAATTGTGTCCTTTTTATACTTGTGATAGATTCTTTGACAAGTGCTTACGGATGATTCTAGTAAAATTACTTTTCATAAAAAGAACACATATCACAAAGTTAACCAAGAAGGCATAAATATAGTATGATGTAAGAGAGGAGCTCGTCTTAGGCATTAGTGCCTTAACTCAAGGCTCTCGTCTGGGCAACACCTTAGTGACGTCGCTTGTTTGTACTGTTTGAAGCGCCTTGGTCTCTTCTCACCTCATCCGAGAGCTTAAGCAAGTGCCTGTAGTGCCTTTAACCACAATGTACAGTACAGGAAGATGTTTGATGTGTTCCAGAGTTTCCGGATATATTACATGTTCTCTTTTAGCAATGTTTCATCTTTAAGTTTAAATCTTGATGTCAATGATGTTTGATTGAATTTCCGTATGGTATGTGCAATTTAATTTGGGTTTTGTGCATTCTTCTGTATCTTTTCCTTGGCAGTTTTAGGGTTTAGGTTTCTTTTAATAAGTGATATTGATTATTTACTTATTGTGTTCGATTGAGAGATGTTTGGATCCTTGGGTTTTAGTGAGCGAATTTTTAACTACATATTATGTTCAGACAAAGATTTGTTTTTGGTTAAATTTTCATTTCTAGGCATCTCTTTGTTCATTGGTTTTAAACTGACAGGTTCTCATCTGTAGGCTGGTAGAAATTTTATTTTCTCGAACAATATTTCTTTTTATTACTAGAATGCTCCTAAAAGTTATGAAGATGAAATTCGTCGGTTTTAGTAGATAACTTACTTTGTGCTTCATATGATGGATGGAAATAAATCAAAGACGCAAAAGTGATCACTATGCTCTGGAAGAGCAAGAAAAAATGCGTATTTAGTCAAAAAGTTGATAAGACCCTTGTATAGTGAGAAATTAGTAAGCTTGGACCTGGTCTAGAACTGAAGTTTAGTAGAATAATAGGTCCAAATTACTAGTTATCCTCCTCATGATAAAGGGAAATCCAGTTACTTGCTCTTCCACCTTCATATGTATAAAAAAGGTATGAATTTGCTATATGTTCACTTTCAGTGACGTTAAGGTTTAGTTTTCTCTTGAATTCAGATATTTTGTGGATTATCGAGTTTCAGATTGTTTATAATCGATCTTTGCTTGGAACAATGGTGAAATGCAAATTTTTGTATACTATTCATTTTTTCTTTGTATAAATATTAATTTTCGAATTATGTCTATTTCGTTTTCGTATTATAATCCGAGGAAGAAGAAATGGTTCAATTTCAAAAATTTTCATTTCTTCAGATCTATTTGTTCACTGAAATTATCATTGCCGGGGGATCATAAGCTGGCGGAATTTTATCTTTTTGAATATAATTCCTTTTGTCTTTGAAGAACGATCTCAAACGGTATAAAAGAATAAAGCATCTGTACTCATGGCCTTGTTTTAAATAAATCTGATTAAATTTGTAACCGGAAAAGATAACCACTGAGATGTTTCTTAGCAAATCAAAAAGATGGTAAGACCTTTGCACAGGCTCATAGTGTATATATAACCCTGGATGATGTTTAAGGATAAACCTTTTGGAAAAGAGAGAAGATAACGTACAAGAATCTAATTTATTTGTCATCGTGATAATGTATGAGTCTAGAACTTTGCAACTCTAAGCCGATATCCATATTCTTGTACTTATGCTCTGTTGTCACGTACATTTAGTCACTGTGTTATCCCGAACTTGAAGAAATTTCTGGTGTTCTTTTTGTAATCATGGAGACTTTCTACGTATATTATTTGGTTGACAATTTCTCTATTTAACTTAAGGTGAAAAAAATCGATTATTTTTAGATGCTTGATTCTTTATCCTTTTTTGTTTTTTTGCTTAAGATATCGGGCAATCACAAGTGCATACTACCGAGGAGCAGTGGGTGCATTGCTCGTTTACGATGTAACTCGCCACGTCACCTTCGAGAATGTAGAGAGGTGGCTTAAAGAGCTCCGAGACCACACGGACTCCAGCATCGTGATAATGCTGGTAGGGAACAAGGCCGACTTGCGCCACCTCCGTGCCGTCTCGACAGAGGATGCCAATGCCTTTGCTGAGAGAGAGAGCACCTTCTTCATGGAGACCTCTGCCCTCGAGTCTTTGAATGTTGAGAACGCGTTCACAGAGGTGCTTAGTCAGATACACAGCATAGTCAGCAGAAAGGCCCTCGAGGCTGGAAATGACCCTGCAGCTTTGCCCAAGGGCCAGACCATTAATATGGGTTCGAAGGATGATGTGTCAGCTGTGAAGAAAGCAGGTTGCTGCTCGGCATAACTTTTCTTTGGGGAGGGGAGTAATGATACACGTACATAAAATCATGAATACAAACTGTACCAGCACTTATATGGTTACGTCTTGTGCGTTGATTTTTCGTTTAGAATAGGATCAATACACGGGATCATGTAACTATATAAGTTTTTGTACAGTTCATTACATGATTTTCGGTATGTAAATCATTTCTCAAGAAAGAAAATTGCCCTAGACGCGAGAAATTAACACTGAGTGGTTCAGTTTATCGCTATAGTCTAGTAAGAGCTGAAGGTTAATATGCTAATTTGCACCCTGTATTGTTTCATTTATTGACCCTATGTACTTGTCTATGCTACTTTAATATTTCATTGAGTTAGTTTTATTGTAGAAACGTAGTAGTTGCTTAATTTTATCTATAGAGAAGTCGGAGTTGCTTGATTTCTGTGTTACCGGGCTACGGGTGGCATGTTATAACATGGGGTTGGGATTATATTCCTACTTGCAAAAGTTAACGTGCCGTTGGTTTTTGTGATTTGAGATGCATTCTTAGTTGCTTTGTGTACGACTTTCATCATGGCGATAAGTATACATTTTCGTTGGAAGGCACTTATGTCCGAATCAGGCTTTGGGTGCGCTGTGACGATCGGATACCTTCCAAGTCCCCTAAATATGGTTTTCATTAGGAAAAAAGTAGAAGCAGTCTACAAATAGCCTCAAACGTAGCCTAATTATGTATCATTTGTTAACCAATTGAATCGCTGGAATAGGTAGCCAGCAACAATCATAATATTAGTACTCTCTTCTCTTTTTTCAATTATGTATGGTTTATTTAATTTTCTTGATGATATAAACATATAAAGTAAATAATAAAAATAAATTATACAAAAACTGAATATGATAGTTATAGTAAATATCATTAAAAATTAATTTATGAAAAAATCTGATAGCTATTGATATGCTTCTATTTATTTAATAAAATTGGACTTATTATTTGTGAAGCTAGAATTTAATTTTACTACGAGCTTGTAGTTACTTGATGAATAATTAATTTTTATATTAAATTCTAATTATTACTTAAATAAATAAATAAATTTGAATTTGACAATTGTTACCGCATCCAATGACCAATTCTAACCGATCCAAGAGAATCAAGAATCAAATCAAATTTGAACCGATCCGTAAAGTATCAATACGAAACCGAGCCAATTTAAATAAGCCGGGGTTCCGGTTCACAGAGAGAGAGAGAGAGAGAGAGAGTGGGTGCTGGGCTCTTCCCTCCAATTTCAAAACCCTAACCCTAAATCCCCAATCTTCTTATTCACTCAAACCCTCTGCTTCTGCCAAATCACTAAGCTTCTCCGCTAGCACATCTCACAATGTCTTTTCCACTGGTACTCTTTCTCTCTGTAGTCTCTCTCGACAACTCTATTTCTTTTGTTAAGGTTAACATTGTTGTGATACATACTTTTTGTACCAGATTTCTCATATGAATCATGCACTTTAGAAAGACTTGTGTGAATGTTCTAAGGTTTTTGCCAATTAGCCCTGTGAAAATGGGCTGTTGGGTTTTGAGGATTTTTTTCTGGGTTTGTTATGATGCACCGCAAGAAAAGGATAATTATGGTTCTGGGTTTTTTTTTTTTTACGGTTTTTGTCAATGAGCCGTGAAAAAATAGGCTAAATTTTGTTTTAAAGTTTTTATAGGTTTCTAATAGAAACAGGCAAAATGGATTAGTTTGCTTTGTGGGTTTTGATATTATTTTAGGAACTTTGTCAATGAGCCATGTAAAAAATTAGGCTGTCGGCTTCAAGTTCTCCAATGGTTTCGTTCATATGCATGTAAGAAATAGCTAATTTTTTGTGGGAAATTTTGAAATTTTAGTTTTTTTATTTGAGATGTGTGCGAAGGCGAGGAAAGATAAAGATCGATCAGGATTGAACGGAAATGTGCAAGGATAGGAATGGCTTCAATTGATGATAAGAGAGAGATGGTTGTTTGGGCTTGCCTGTGACTGTATCAATAAATAAGAGCAAATATATTAATATAGGAAAGTAAAGGTAGATGTTGACCTCAAATGTGGATGAAAGTAACACTAAAACACAAAAAAAAAAATAGATGACCAAGTCATAAGAACGAGTGGCGTAGAAAAATTCAGATTAACGACTCGTCGTCATATCTTAATTTGGTTTCTTTTAGCGAATCCCAAATTCTTGGATTAAATTTTGGTATGTTTGTTAGTTTACTTATCTTATATTGCATCGATCATTGTTTTTTTCCACATAATGTTGGATCACCTGTATGTTCTCTGTTCTTATTCCTTTTGTGTTGGGAAAAGACTTGGTTGAATTGAGTTAGAATGTTTATCTGTTGCAGGAATGTTTTAAGCTGGTCTTAGTTTGTTCTGTTCTCTTTTTCCCTTTCAGTGCTGTTATCACTTGTATTTTCAAAATTATGAAAGAATATTTTACTCGTTTGGATATAGATTATTTGTAGGGTCTATTCTTTTAGACCCATTAAAAATGACATCTTTACATCTGCCTTTTACAAAGTGAAAACAGGACCCAGTTTTACCGATGCTGCTGTAGGAAGAATTGCACAAGGAACAAAAGTCCTTACAGAAGGCGGCTATGAGAAGGTCTTCAGGCAAACATTTGAGACTGTCCCTGAGGAGCAACTCCTCAAGTCATATGCATGCTACCTATCATCTTCCGGGGGTCCAGTGATGGGAATTTTGTATTTGTCTTCTGCCAAATTAGCATTTTGTAGTGACAATCCCCTGTCCTATAAAGTTGGTGAAGAGACTCAGTGGAGCTATTATAAGGTATACTCCTCTACTCCATTTTACGATTTGCTTACATTGCTTTTGCTTTTATTATCATGATGAAGCCTGTTTATGAAGCCAACAACTTTTCATTGAAGACAGCTTCTTACTTTTGGATTTTATTATCATCCTCCCTCTCCAGTATTCTACTTTTTTCTGCCTGCTGAATGGATATGATGCCTCTTTTCATGATCCATTGTAGATGTAAGTTAAATGTCATAGCTATGCAAAATTTCATAATTTTGTAATATATACTATTATTTTCTGAAATTTTGTATTTTGTCACCTATGGTGATTTCCAAATGAACTATGAAGTGCAGCTCTTTTCATTGATTCCAAGTATGGCGCCAATACTGGTTTTGGGTTCGGATTCCAGAACTGCCATATATATCACTTACCACTTTCTATAAGCATATAAAATATGCTATAATTTTACTAAACCGCTTATGGTGCTAAACCACTTTAAAATAAGCAGCTGTATTAATTACAAGAGGTCAAGAAGAGTTGACTGACAAATAGCATTTGGGGTTAATCTTATATGTTGTTATTCCAGTTACCAGTTTTAAAGATAAGTTTGGGTGCTGTCTAGACTTGTTCTGAAGATATACCTCTTGTATATTAAGTACTCCGTCTCACTTATCCTCAAGTATGGCTGAAAACTATTTCACATCTAGTGTTCTCCTCCTATGTATTCAGGTGGTGATCCCATTGCATCAGCTCAAAGCAGTGAATCCTTCTACGAGTAAAATCAACTCTGCTGAGAAGTACATTCAGATCATTTCGGTAGACAATCATGAGTTTTGGTTCATGGGCTTTGTCAACTACGACAGCGCTGTCAAAAATCTGAAAACTTCCATGGAGAGGGGCCACATAGGCTAAACTTTCTGCGTATCATAATAAGTCAGCTGTGTCGTTAAGTGGATGTCGAGATCATGAAGGTGGTAAATTTCAGATTATTTCAGAGGATTACATGTTACAAACTGTCATTCTTGTTTAGGAGAGTGATTTTTTTATGGTATAATACATGCATACTACTTGATATGTTGGGTATATCTTCATATACATTGTATTTATGATCCAGATTTTGTTAGTTTGTAATTTTACCATGTTCAGGTTAATTACTCTGAAGTCCTCTTTATCTGGCCGATTTAATTTACATCCTTGTATGTGGGTTTGTTGCTCTTTCGAAAACTTTGGAACTATTCCATTTGGATCAATTTTTGACAAAAATGCTCTACCAAGATATTTTCGCATCGGCAGACTGAAGTGTTTTTGCAATTAATAAATTGATCAAGTTTGTATTCGTTTTCTTGAAACTTGCACGTTTGAATTGGGTACCTCTGCCTTCATTTGAAAATTACACATTTGAATTTGTTGCAACTTGAATCCAAAAGAATGGTGAATGAATTCTCGTGTAACGTGCAAAATTTCTATGCGCAAGGGTTGCCCTCGAAATACCCTCGGAATTTCTTGCACAAGGGCAGGCGACAGGGTTACCATGAAGTAGAGAAGCAATTTCTAATAGAATGACATTTATTCGAAATAGTGCAATGTAAGGTGACTATCGAATGGTTTACTTTCAATTAATATCCATTCCGCTGCCTCCAAATATGGTTTATCAGACTTCAACATAATTTTCCATTTCCGGTAACCCTGCATTGCGAATTGAAAAAGGGCGAGAAATCACATTGGCAGGCATAGCAAAATTAAGGAAAATTCTGTGGAATGAAGCGCATACCCAGCACAGGAATTATGTATCTAACAGCAATGACAAGTCGTTTTTTTATTTTTATTTTTTATTATTGTACCACAATGTTATTCGATAGAGAATACGAATGACTTGCATCAAAAGCTATCCATGAACATCTTCAAATATACAGTTTACACATTTACAACAAAATTGACAGGTGGTTTTCGGCACGGGGTGATCATTACTGTAAAAAGGATGGCCGACCGAACTATACAGCACTTGTGACATATTAAATTGTCAATGAAAACAAAACAAGAACAAGCAAAATAAGTCCAAAGCTTATTTCTCAAACACGAACGTATGGCTCAGTCGATAAAGGACTACCGACTTAAGACTTTGTGGCCGCCTGTTTTTCAGATTTATGAATTTAGCAACTGTCATATATTGCAAAGAATAACCATTAGTTCATATTAATGCAAGAATTAGAAGAAAGCAAATTGCTATAAACAACAAAGAAAGCCTTTACATAGGATATGTCCAGTCCCAACAGGAAATTCAGGTGTAAAATGCCTTTCCTTGTTTTGAAGAATAATTTTCTGGTCATAACTCTGAACTAATTATGCACCAATGCCAGCCTCAATTGAAAAATAAAAGTTGAGGCTGTCTTTGGTTATAGGTCTCAAATTTTATTTTTATTTTTCTTTGTTGGTTCTGAAAACAGAAAGCACAATCGGAAAAGCAGCTCAGTGACTGGTTCTCAAAATATAAGAGAAGATTATATGAAACACTCCCTAATTTTACAGTCCTGAGGAACTCATAATAACCTGAAAACTAGGAGTTCCATTGTTTCCATTTCAGAAACCAGAGACGGGAGCAGAAATAGAAAATTCAAAGAAACAGAGACAAACACAGTCCTGGGGAGCAGCATGAAAATTCCACCATATCTGAGTTGGATCGAGTTAAGAATAGAAACGGAACTTTCTAGAGACAGAGAATACAACAGAAAGAAATTTGGAATCAGCTTGTTAGTTACCTGTAGCATTGATGAAAAAAGTCAGCTTTGAGCGCATTCAAATGGATGCATGCTTACTTCAGAAAACTCGTTCATACGAAACCGCTCCAAAAGTTCATAGGGCCTGCAAAAATCAATGGACACCATTACCTTTCGAACAGAACAGGACCTGTGCAAGATGTAGGATATCATTAGCCTAGCAATTACATTAATTACTTCCTTTGTACGCACAAAACTAACTAAAACTGTCAGTTTGCCAAAGAGTTAATACTTAATAGGTACCTATAATAACATAGAAAAAAAAAGAAGCCCCTATAACAAAGGCTGGTAAAAAGAGAACACACATGAATTCTCCACTGGTTTATACAAGAAAACAACTGCTATCAGTCTTAGCATGTGTTCGGACACATGGATGACCGGAATTCTAACAAACATACCAAGTAATCCCCCATTTACATTTACAGTTTACGCATTTGTATTTAACTTTTTGCATATTCAGATGACAGGCACTAATCTCCAATAAAGTACGGGAAAGTCAATCAGGAAGTTCTTTAGTAATAGCTCCACAGGCTTACAAAATCATTTCTCGGTTATGAGATAATCTACGATTATTTCTCTCCATGGCCTCCAAAACATCATCAGTCTCAGGACCAGCAGCTCCAGCGGCCACAGCCGATGGTAAAGAAGCAGTTGGAGTCCAAATCTGAAACCATTTGATTTCCAAATTTAATAATTAAACATCATGATGCAAATTGAAAATGCACTATTTATCATACCTTTATTGTGTTGTCAATTCCACTGGTAGCTACAACACAATCTGTTGGGTGGCACTGCACACAATTGACAACTGCAAACGACAAGAGAGGTGAATACTGTGACACTTCAAAATTGAGCTGAAGAGAAACGGATAGAACTGACTACGAATAAGAAACTAAAAATTTTTAAAATTTTAATACATAGCACAGTTATGGGGACGAGAAAGAAAATTCATTACCAGCTGCATCACCGACAAGCATCTTTATTAGTCTACCAGTTTTCTTTTCCCAGATAAACCACTTTCCATCATCACTTCCGCTGGCAATATATTCACCTGAATGGATAGTATGCAACGCAAATATTGATGACAATTCCAGATAATAAATTCAATTTAACTGTACATCTTGGGAGAAAGGGAGAGATAAAATTCCTATGACAATAACACTATAGTACCAATCAGATACGAGAGAAAGTGATGAAAGTCGTAGATAACTTTTGACACCGCCTTGTCAATAACCCTGGGTAAACAAACAAACAAAAAAAAGAATCTGGACCAATGCATTTGCAAGACATTCCATAAAAAAAATATATATATATTTATGTGCCCATACAACAACAGGGAGATTCAAGAAGTTTGTAAAATGATTCCAAAAAGGGGGGAGAAAATAAGGAGAAGTTTCTAAAACACGAGCTCACTGGTTCTAGTTTGATTTTGTACAAAACAAGTTTGGTGTCCTAGACACTGCTGTCTGCTACACAATTTGCAACGCCACTGGATTGACCCCTACGGGTTGACTCGTTGATTATTAATTGCAACAAAAGGGTGCCCATAGATTGTATCAAGCTTTTCAAAACCGGAACAGTCATTGAACCGGTGAAGGCAAGGGTTCAAGGTTCAAGGTTCAATGGTCCAACTGTGGTTGAACCGGTTATGAATATAATATATTAAACAATAT
>MKEJ01085847.1:0-11488 GCA_001753735.1 Embelia ribes | reverse complement strand
CACCCTCGGGTTCCGGGTGCTAGTGATTCGGGGGCGCAACATGGGAGTGGCCTAAATCCATTTTTGATATTTGAAGTTTCTTGAGGCTCACGAGGTACTATCGTCATTTTGTTCAAAACTTTTCTTATTTGGAAGCTCCTCTAATTAAACTAACATGTAAATGGGATAAGTTCTAGTAGAACCAAAGATGTGATGAGTCATTTCTTCATTTAAAGGATTTGTTGATCTCGGCTCCTATTCTTATTATTCTGGAGCTAGGCATTGGTTATACCATTTATTGTGATGCGTCGAAGGAGATCTTGGGATGTGTTTTTATGCAACTCGAAAGAGTGGTTGCATACGCTTTGAGGCAATTGAAGATTCACGAACAAAACTATCTTATATGACGAGAAGTTTGAAGTATTTTTAGATCAAAAGTCTTTTAATTATATTTTTACTCAACGAGACCTGAATATGCGACAAACATGATGGATAGAATACTTGGAGCAATATAATTTCGATCTTGAATATCATCCCGGGAAGATGAATGTGGTTGTAAATGCTTTAAGTTGTAAGACTCGTTGTTCTCTTACTTGTCTTGCGGTAAATAAGTGGGAAATATTTCGAGTTCTAAATGAGTTTGGATTAGATTAGATTGGATTGGGTAGAGATGGAGGATCAAGATATATTGTTTATAATTTTAGCTCAATCGATTTTGATCACTTATATGAATGAATCTCAAGGTAGAGACAAATAATCGGAGGTCTAAACTATCATAGCTTAGATAAATGAAATAAAACTGTGATGGTGGTTTGTGATTTCAAAAATGTTTGTTTGTGCCTTTATCTATTCGAGAGGAGGTTCTGTAATGTCTTAGAAATTTAGAGAAATTCTTTTGTATTTTAATAATATTTATAGTATGATATAATATTATTATTATGTATTATATGACATGATAGTAGTGTGTATGACTAAGTAGTATTTGCCACTTCGATAGAATAGTACGGGTTTCGACCTGCCTGATCAAGTCATAGGGGTCAAGGGGAAGCCACCCCTTGCAGAGTGCGAGGCAGTACCCGTTAGAAAAAATTATATATATATATATATATATATGAGTAGTATGGCATAGGGGTGGTACATATTACACCTTTAAAATGTGTAAAAAAAAAGAGAGTGGACACTTAGTCAAACATGTCAAATTTTGCTTTATCCGGAGGGTGTCCGACAGGAGTAAGACATCGGATAAGCCAACGGACGAACGCCTCCAGAATTTCACTTCTTTGACAAAAGTTGGAAACTTTTCTAAGTGTTTTCCCTATGTCCAGAGGGTGTCCGTCAGTGTACTCGACAGCGGACAGGCAGCGGACAGGCTACTCAGAGGTATCAGACGAGTCGTCGGACGTCACAGAGTGTGAAAAAGTGCTTTTCATTCACTTGTATTATCTTGTCTCCCTCATTATTTTTCCCTAAAATTCCAAAATAGGAGAGAAAGAGTGTGGTAGTATTCATTTCTTCTTGCGATTAAAAAGCAGAGATTATTCATCCTTAGAGCGAGGTGAACATTTTTACGTAAATTTTTCTTTCGTCTCTTTCATTTGATTTACCTCAATTTCTGTACACTTCTCGTGAGTAAAATTTTCTTTAATATTTTAGTTCCTCGTAATGAGTAGAACATCTTTATATCTTGGTATTTAACAATTTGATTTCGTTTACTAGATCAAATCGAGGGGCAAAGAAGAGGTGAATTTGGGTCTTTTGCTTAGGAAATCCGGGGAGACTTCTAGTGTAGTTGTAGGTATGGCAGACTATAAACTCAATATACAATTGAGAATTTGTAGTATATAGGTGTGTATGATTAGTTGTATGGTGTAGTTGATTGCTTAATATCTAACATTATATATAGCGTAGTTGATATGATAAAATTTCACATGATAATTAGTTTGTTGAATAATTCATCATGATATGGCATTTTTTATTATCTTATCTATGCGTAGGCAAGATTTATGCATTAGCATGTATAGGCGAGACATATACATTGGTGTGAGTAGATTTAGGAATCGAGTGGTCTTTTTCTTTCTTTTCAGGACAAAAGTATTATGTTACAAACAACAGGAAATAATGAGGCCTACAGCCTTACCGTGAAAAACGAAAAACTTGATCAGGAATTTTACCATTGACGGGCGTTACATTTGGCAGACGGATCAATGAAGGTTAGGATTGGCGTTATGTTTTGCAGACAGATCCTAACACATTTTACAAAATGATAAATATTATTCCCAACTTTTTAGTTCGAGTCATTGGCAAGGCGAGGCGAGGCGAGGTGAGGTAAGTCTTGATTATCTTTTTCATAGTCATAATGTTAGCGAGTATTGATTATCATGGGCATAGTCATGGCGGGCTGCATTGTTATTCATATTGGCATACATTAGCATTATTTACTTTATTATTGTTGAAACATGCTCAAGTTAATACCCTATTTGTTTACAAATAACATGCTCATTCATTTCATATAGTACTTAGACTTTATTATATCTTGATGTTTATAATCTGACCGTTTATTTTTCTTCTTTATTATTATGTGTAGTTTTGTAGGTCTGGATATGGGTTTTGAGCATCCATAGATACTCCTTTATTATATTTTGATTCTATAGTAGGCATGGCGATGATGATGTAGAAGTTAGACATAGTTTTTGCTTATGTACTACTTTTGTAGGGGTAAGAACATGTTATAACTTCTTTTTACGATTCATTTTTGTCAAGCAGATAGCTTGAAGCGATGTATATGTAAACTGGCCATTTACTCTTGTACAAGATATTTTTATATAGTGTTGGCACATGCCTTCTTATTTCTTTTCAAAATAGTTTATACATATATCTGTAGGCTGGCTATATATGTATTTACTATTGTGAGACTCTAAGGTGAATGTTGTATATAGTTGTGTAATATCGCCCTGCTATGATGGTTAAGTGTTGTAGTGATGATGATGGCGTATAAATATTTTTATTTTTATTTATTTTTCTTTTTTTTCTTTTTATCTCGCGATCCCCGAGTCACAGATTTCGGGGAATGATAGGTTCTATAATAATCTCATTATTCTTGTTTTGTTGTGTTTCCCTGCGGCACTAAAATATTTCATGATGTCGCTCGACATTTTTGGTGATTGGGAATGAAGAAGAATGTGGCAGAGTTTGTATCTTGGTGCCTTACTTGCAACAAGTAAAGGCCAAACATAAACGTCCAGAAGGTTCATTCATATCTCATCCCCAAATAGAAGTAGGAGTGGATTACAATATATTTCGTTGTTGGTTTGCTAAAATAGAGGAAGGGTAGCAATGTGATTTGGATAGTCGTAGATCAAATGACAAAATATTCTCATTTTCTTCCTATTCGTACAACCAATTAGGTTGAGAAACTTTGTCAGAAGTACATCAAGAGGCTTCTATAGTTTCAGATCGTGACTTTCATTTCATTTCGCGAATAGTCGGGTCTTCAAGAGGCTTCAGGGACCAAACCGTCATTAAGTATGGCATTTCACCCTCAAACTATTGGTCAATATAAGTGGCCATTCAAACTCTCAAGGACATACTTCAAGCATATGTACTTGATTTCGGATGCAATTGGAAAGATCGCGTGAGTTTGATTGAATTTTCATACAATAATAGTTATCACACGAGAATTGAAATGTCTCTATCCAAGGCATTATACAGATGTCCTTCTAGATCTCCAATATGTTGGGCTGAAGTTGGTGATAATGCATTGTTGGGTCTAGATTTGGTTTGCGAGATGACTCAAAACTTACAATTGATAAAGCAACATTTGGAAATGACACATAATAGACACAAGAGTTATGTAAATATATGTAGGCAACTTTTGACATTCGAAGTAGGGGAACATGTATTCTTGAAGGTTTCTCTGAAGAAAGGGAATATGCAATTTGGTAAGAAAGGGAAGTTTTCTCCGCGATAAATTGGTTCATTTTTTAATCCTCGAGATGGTTGAAGAGGTGGCCTATCATCTTGCCTTACTGCCTTAACTTTCTAGTTTTCATCATGTCTTTCATGTGTAGAAGCTTTGGAAGTATTTGTAGGACCTGTCTCACGTGATAGATTTCAATTATCTTCACATCTAAGAAGATGTTTCATATTAGGTACGATCGGTGAGCATTTTGGATGTAAAAGAACAAGTTCTTCGGTGTCGTTCGATTCGTCTAGTTAAAGTGTTGTGGAAGAGTCATAAAACCAAGTAAGCTACTTGGGAATGTAGGGAGGAGATGCGAGCTAAATAGTTGGAGTTATTCGTTAATTTCGGTATGTTTTTACTTTTTTGTAGTGTTTGCTAATTTCAATGAGGAAATTTCTTAACATGGGGACAATGTAACACCTCGGAATTTACGTATGAATTTTTTGGTTAATAAATAATATTATTATACTAATTATAATATGCTATTTATTGTATAATGTGGAATTGATGTCATGTGTATGCCATGGGAAGTATTTCATATGGAATTAGCCTCGAGATATGAGAGAATGTGGCTTATTTATCGGGGTTTATTGGAAGATGCGTTATGAAGTGTAAGGGGAGTTTTACACATTCAACCGCCATTCCATAAAGTGCAAAATACTTTATATATGTCTAGGAGGCATTAAGAATCATTTCAACAGTTTTTTTACCAAAATTGTTGCCTCGGATTGAGGATGAATTCCCGTAGGTTCGATTGATTAATAGCAGTTGGATCGATCCAAAAGTTAAGTTAGATTGATCCAAGTGTTATTGGATCGAGACCTTTTTTTTATGTAAGTCTCGTATCTTCTTTTTCTCATTTACATTTTCTTGATTTTCATACATTTTGGATCCATCAAAAAAAAGTTATAAACTCTAGTCTTTATGTCTCCTAGACAACTTTTGTGTATAGGTGTGTGTTGATTGGAGTGGCGTATATAGATCGATTAGAGAAGATTAGTTAGGGGATTTTTGGGTTTAAGTCGGTATGATCTTTCAGTGACTTTCATGAGCTTGCGAGGTACGGGTAGAGGATGAATAATAATATAAAATTGAGTTTGTGTGTGTATATCAACATGTGTGACATGTCGTTTTTTTTATGTATGTGGTGTTACTTTCTTCGTATGCTCAATTATTATTATTTGATATGCTTGTGACATATTCATTTTTGTAGCTTATTTATTTCATGGCATAGTTATTATGACATAATTATATTCATGACATATTCATTTGAAGCACGCTTATACTCTTTGATCATTCGTGGAATATAATTATCATGTTGGTAAGTGTGGAATCTAAAAGAGTGGTGTAGCTCATGATATCAAATGCGTGGAATTTGAAATGGGATTGTTATTTAAAAGCATGTTGTCGTGGCTGGGATTTGAGTCCTTTTCCATTTCTTTTCGGGACTAAGTAACAACATTTACCGAACTAAAACTGCATGAATTTGTACTCTTCGGGGGGGCGTCTTGACAGCTCAGAATCGGGCCCATGATTCGTGGCACCTGCACATCTCATGTTGTTCATAGGAGTGGGCATGCGTGGTACCCCATTATTATACAAATGTTTAGAGATATTGTCCCAATTTTCATCTTCAGTCGTAGTTTGAGTCATGGTGCAAAGTGGCAATTTGAATCCGTGTATTTGTGTTTCGAGAGTTGTAGTCTAGATTCGTAGATCATGCGTTGTTGTTGCATTTCGAGTACATTTGTAGTTCATTACGGTGATTGTATGCTTACTTTCATAGTTGAAGCATGTATTACTTTTAATAGGTTCCTCTTTTTGTGTTAAAACATATTCTAGTTAAATTGGCTACTATTCATTAGTTCGAGTTGTTTGCAGGTTATCGTTAGTGTTGTTTGCTTACTTTGCTAGTTGAAGCAAATAGGACTTTTGCGTAGAAGCATGTATCACTTTACTAATCGAAGCATGTATTACTTGGAGATTTTGGTATTAGTTATTGGTTGAGATTCATTAACATGTCCATACTTGCCATATATTGCATAATCTCGCATTTATCGTGTTAGTAGTCTAGCCCGTATTTGTCGTATATATTTTTTTGTTTAATTTGTGTTATAGGTGTCAAGGCAGACTTGGAGCATGCTTTATAGCTTGGATGTATTCGTAGGTTAGATATCGTAGATGTGAGTTTTATTTTATTTAAAAATTCAAAGAATTTTATGTTGTAGTCCGAGTTGTATGTATAAGAAATTTCGAGATTTTCTTTCGGGACATGTATATATATAAGGATGATGTCTCGAACGTGTAGCGACTTAGATTGTTTTATTTGTTGGAATGTATAATTGTGAAGTTGGCAAGTATGTTGTAGTTCAAAGTTGTAGATATTTCGGTTGTTCTATTTCGGGTAGTTGAAATTGGAATATTTTGGCGTAACATTCTTTTCTTCTTTTCTTTCTATTTTCTATCACGTCTCTGGGTTTGAGAAAATTCGGGGAGTGACAAATATGAAAATCTAAAAATGAGGTGATTCTTTACTACTTTTTATATTGTTTTTTTGTTTTTGCTAGTCAAATTTATGAGGTTCGAGCCTTTTACTACACAATAAAATGCTATGTAGTCTACTTAAAATTCATGTTATAAATAGCAAAACTATTTTATTTTTTAAAATTTGATTGTAAAATCGGGTGTTATCGTAATTTTAGATGAATAACTCTTGAAAATTGATTTGAGAAGCAGTGTGCTACTTTGTAATAATAGGATAAGCGGGGTTTTTTCATCACTAAAAAGAAAATTTAGGCATTCACGGAAATGAAATTAGAATTTTTTGAGGTTATGATTATAAGAAATGATAGAAAAATAAAATCCGACAGTGAAAAACAACCCGTAGGAGGCTTTTTAATAGCAACTCAGAAGACGCAGCAACGGGTTTGAAAAGCAACCGGCTTTTCTTTTCTTACTTATACTCACTCATCGGATGAGAAAAGTTCTACGGAAAAAAATAATGCCAAACTCGGCCTTAATCATCAAATAAATTGCATGACTTTTATAAATTAATTGGTAAATATAATTTTTGGGGTCTATTGACTTGGGTTGCGCTTGTTTTGGGCTTTGACTGATCCAGATCTGCACCTGGCCCATCAGGTTGACAATTTTACAAACCAAGATTTGGGGATCCCTATTGAAATAGATAAGACTTAGAGTTTGTTTGGTTGCAACTTATAAGCTTGTCTTTTTAACTTTTATGTTGAAAAGCCAGACATCGTTTATTTGCTTAACTTTTAAACTGAACTTATTTATTATTTTGGCTTAAATAATTTGAAAATTTTAAATTAGATACTTTTATCTTTTTTCTTAATAAAAAATAAGCTGATTCATCTATAAAAAACTGCAATAAAACAAATCCTTAGGCTCAAAATCATTTTGTCATCTATAGTCTCATATCAATTTGGCCCTATAATTTTAATCTCATTTAAATTGGTTTCATGTCCTTTAGCTTGTTTCGATTTACTCCTAAGCAGGCCAATCTTATAAGTTGAAATGTAGCTTTCCAAAGAAAAAAGATTCAAACACCTACAATTTAATATTTGAATTTAATGTTTGGAACTTATATATTTTTTCTCTAGAAATTTTCAATAATTTCAAAAGTCGATCGTGCGAAAGAAATGTTCGAAGTTAACAAAGATGTCTCTTATCGCATGGTTGTTCGAAGTAGATGTTAATGAAATGACATAAGCCTCGAAGTAAAAATCAGTTTTGAAATTATAATCGTATTTTAAGTTTTTAACTTTACACTTTTTTGTGTACAAATAAATTCACCTTATGTAAAATTCTGAATTGGTATTCATGACGAATAAGAAGTTTGTTTTGGAAATCAGTTCAACACAAGAATTATTTTACAGAAAAGTAGACAAGATTTTTTTTTGTATAGAATTATTATGTTTTAATGATGAATTACTATAAATTGATAAAAAAAAATTAACTACAATTATTTTTAAATAAAACATAATATAATAATGTATCATCAATTTATAATAATTTATTTTAAAATCACAATACTTCCAATATTTTTCAAAAGAAAATCTTGTATTGAGAGTACTCTCATTGCCTTGAGCACTTTACCAACCCCCTAATTTATTATTTATTTTTATAATCCATCCCACTAGGGACAAATTGTACTTACTCCATTGATTATGAATTATTTAGCCAGTGTAGCATCCAAGGAGTAGTTTATTTTTATTTTTTTCTTGTGCTAGGCATAGGCCATGTATAGGGTGACATAAAATATGTATGTATAGGTGGACCATGCACCAATATAATAGGACAAGCACATCAACATTGGTGTTTTCTTGGACTAGCCTGTCATAAAGGACAATATCCAAGTAAATAAAATTTTTCTACTTTATTCAATCACCATAGATGCCATTGGAGGGTGTAGATTTTGTCAATTAGTAAAATTTTGGGTAAATATAATTTGCCCTAGAGGTTTATCATAATTATCACTTGAGTTTATTAGAGTTAATTTTGAGTTCCTAATACAATAGTAACTTGTTTTCACAAAAAGATCGGAGTACCCCTAGCGAAAAGTTTGCACTTTACGCCTGAGTTTCTTAGATCTGGAGATATTTCCTTAAGGCAATCATTGCCTTTGTAGGCGAACTGAAAGGAGCAGGAAGCCATGATTCCTTTTATTTTTGAATTTTCTTCAATTTTGATGTATAAATTTGAACTTTTTTCTGAGATGTAAATTGAACATTCCCATGCGAAGGGAGAAAAAAGTCCCTATATTATAAAAAAGGGCTTGGCCCCTGGCTGGGATTCTTAGGTCTGCCACTAGCTGCCCTACAATCAAAAGGCCCAGACCTAATCTAATTTCTTAATCCATTCTTATTGTGTTGGCAGAATTCGAGTTGTTGCATTGTAAGACATTAGGCTGTCGTCAACAGCCTCCAAATAGGACGAAACCACTATAGTTTGCTAATTGAGTTATAGAATCTCCCGTAATTTTAGAGTGTTGCAATAGTTAATGTAAAAAATTTGTTAGTGTCAAATTTTAAGTAAAACATACAAGGAGGAATCTTGCAAGAATATTAGGGACAATTATAGTCTTCTCAATAAGATCGGGTATCTTAATTCAGACCACCAAGTTTTAACCTCTTATAAAATTCTATCAATTAACAATTGTTTGACTTAACCTACTCCTAAAAACTGGGGTTTTAAATGTTTGAAGAATGCAAAAAATAAAGCAAACAAATAACTTAAACTTTCACCAATTAAATATAATCTTATCCTTTTATTGAGAAATCCAGTAATAATTTTCTCCCCTAGCTTGTATTAATTAAATATCCGTCTAAAATTAGTTATTAATTCACTAGCTCATTGTGTTTGGTTTATTTCAACTTAGGGTGCTTGGGTGAATGTTAATTAGCATAACTATGCGTAAGTGATTCCTGAGCCAACTAGCTAGGTTAAAAATTATAGAATTAATGCTAATTAGTTCCGATTTAGATTATAATAATACTGCTTAACTATTACTCATTAGGGGATAAATTAACTATCTTATTCGCCTTAGGGCAAGAGAAGCATTTTGTTACACGTGAATTCAATGGTAAAAACAATATATTTAATAGAAGACATGTCCACCAAAAATATGTAATTAATAGTAACAAAAGCAAAATGAAAAATAAATAATTGAACTTGTATTAATAATTAAAAAGTAGGAATTCTAACAATCTAGAGAAAAGAAGAGTAGAAAAACACGAAATAAAAAGGAAAAGTAAAACTAAAAACTAAAGAATGAATACCTCACCTCCCGTAAGATTGCTATGGTTATATCTCAACCGTTGATCCTTATTTTACATATAGTTCGGAATTATAAATAACTAATTAAAGTAATCAAAATAACCCCATCAGGAAACTATCATACAAGAGCCTTTCTGTTCGATCGTAGGAGGTTCTGGTCCGATTGGATGTAGCTTCGAATTGCTAGTTGATTCTTCAATTTGCTCCCCAGCTTTGATTGATTACAACTGCACTCTTTGGCCTTCAATAATTCGCCGAATGTACATCCAAAAACCATTCAAAAAATCCTCAAACTATTCCCAACTCTTTTAAACCTCAAATCAGTGCATTATTATTGTTTTTACCTGAAATGCATAATCATACTCATACTCGTAATATCATACTTCATTATAAAATATGCATTATCAATACTTTCAACACCATAAATGCGATAATTAAATACCTAAATTATACAACTTTTAAGTACCAATCATAAAATCGCCACCACCACCACCACCAAAATTTAGGACTTATATCTCCTAACTCTGTCCGTGCCCCAAATCCGAAATTGTCCATGATTACAGTATATGCCCTAAGGTGCAAAAATTATAATTATATTTTTTCATAAAATATTATAAAAATCAAAATTTGTTAAGATGTAAATCAGAATATATTGACGTATTAATTGTTTTCCGTGAACATTGACATGATTAAAGTTTGAAGACAAAATTGACATTACACAAATACCAAATCAACATATTATATATGGCAAATTCTAGGATGACAATGTGTAATATACCTTAAAGTTTAAGTAATCATTTTGTTTGTTTTTTTTTTTTTTTGTTGTGTGGAAAGTATGATCAGAATGATAAAGAGACAGTATTATATCTTATAATCAACTATCATTCATAAGCATTATCAAGATATTGTTTTGCATATACACTAGTTATATAAGTAGTTATCATTTAATTTGTACTTTTGTAGATTATATATTTCTTTTAAATAATGTACATATGTAGCATTACTATTGGGTCCCTGTAAGAAGGCACTAGATTCCTTTGACACGAATTTTAAGAAAGGAATATATCTTTTTTTTAAACAGGAAATAAAAAGAGTAGCGTATCAAATCATGCATGGCCCTTAATAAAGTAAAAATTTGATTCTTACATGATAATATACTTTATTTCATTTAGTAATTATATGTGGAAAATCTCCAAGGGCTGCATTAGAAAGTGAAAAAGGGCCTTAATTAATGAAATGGTGAGGCCAATTTAAGATTTGCAAATCAATTACATGGGTCATTCGATGATTTCGATCTAATTCAAGACGAATATTGTGAAGATTTGCTAATCAATTTCATCGATGCAAAGGGATGAATTACTAAACGTTGAAAAGGATACGTCTTTAATTGTGCCCGCATCAATTTGCGAAGCTATGCTCTCTCATAAAAATTTGAATCGATCGAGTTTTTCATGATAATTTGTGATCCATTCTCGATCTTAGCTAATAGACTATAATCAATCGAGTCCATTGTGAACTTCTAGAACATTTTTTTATTAACACAAGAGTCGAAATCAATCACAATCTCTATCTATTTTCATGCCACGAAGATCTCGTAACGAACCACCCATTCTTGATGCAACCCTCTTTCACTTACGCCTTAGTAAAATGGAAAACATATACTTCAATATACATTTTAAAATGGACTAATTAAAAGTCCAAAGAAAAAAAAGTACTTGAAGAGGAAATAGTGACAGACTCAGGTCACAT
>MKEJ01085840.1:0-16758 GCA_001753735.1 Embelia ribes | reverse complement strand
AAGTATACATGTCCATACTTCATAGTTCATACGCAAAACACCACTTGATAAGCTAATTAAACCGAAGCCTCCCATATAATTTGATCTTTTTGTGCGAATATAACACCATTTCATACGTAAAAACTTGAACACATGCAAAGAGAGATATATATTACTGGATCCTGCTCAATTTCCAAATGCTTGCAGAATTTCCTTTATGAGCACCATCCTCTTTTGAGACTGATGTCTCCAACATAATTTGTTTTACTTTTTAATGGAAAATACCTGTACATATATATGAATATATGAAATACATACAGATAGAGATATTACCAGATCCTGCTCAATTGCTAGGTTTGGAGCAAATTGTCGAATTTTTTTCATCAGCTCCATCCTCATTCGTGCCCGATGGCTCCTAAATAATTTTTTAAAATACCATTTCATATATAAAAAATAAGTAAATATAAAGAGAGAAAGATATAACCAGAGCCCGCTCAATTTCTACGTTTTGAGAAATTACGGGGGTGGTAATAACCATTTCATAATTTCGTATATTAGCAAATTCATATAAAGAAGAGGTATGTTGCCGGAGCCTTCTCCATTCCAAGGTTTGGAGCAATAGCGACATTTTCTTCATTAGAGCCGTCCTCATTCGAGACCAATGCCTCCTATATATATTTTTAAATATAAATATCATGCCACATTATTATTATTTTTTTTTGGAAAATTCTACCATGTCACATATGTATAAATATAAAAAAAATACATATATATCTAGAGAGCGAGCGAGGGAGAGATTACCGGAGCCTTTTCAAGTCACCATTTTAAGATGATACATATACATAGAGAGAAAGAGATTACCAA
This sequence comes from Embelia ribes, assembly GCA_001753735.1. Classification (NCBI taxonomy): domain Eukaryota; kingdom Viridiplantae; phylum Streptophyta; class Magnoliopsida; order Ericales; family Primulaceae; genus Embelia; species Embelia ribes. The sequence goes on along the minus strand of MKEJ01085840.1, from coordinate 15,915 downwards.
AGCTTCTTTCTCGCTGTTGTTTACTTTATTATTTCCGTTTTTGTTATCCATCCTGATAGAGAGAGAGGGAAATTTTTTTTCTGCAAAAGATAAATAGAAACATAATTTTCTTTTTAATGTATACTATTGATAATTTTATATATTGGTATATGGTGAAACATTGCACCATTAAGTTCATTACAATTAATACTCTTCGCCTTCTATTTTGGGTCTCTTGTATTCAGTGCAAATTTTTATAAATTATATTTTGATTTTATCTAATTTTATGTCGATGAAACTGTATCTATTATTTATGGATGTATGAAATAAGTAGTTAATTTGCATATGTGAATACTTAATTCTTTTTTCCCTGTCAAATACAGTTAATGCTTAGATTTTTGGCAATCAATAGATTTTGCCAATGAACAAATGATCTGGGCATGTCGATTTTAATTTATGTATGTGGTAAACATGTAACTCAAGAAAAATTTAGTGGTGACATGCTTGAAATGTATAGTATTAAATAGCATCTGTGAATATTTAATTCTTTTTTCGTGACTCAAATGCATTTATTACTTAGGATTTTGTGCAATAAATATATAGGTATAAACAATTAATGTGGATTTCAAATGACAAGTGTGTAATTACACTTGAAATCTTCAAATTTTTTACTACGATACTTGAATCTTTTCTCATACTTATTAAAGGTTGTAGATGGTCAGCATAAGATATAGAGCCGAACAGTAAAAGATCGGTTCTTTTTTTTTTTTTTTGGAATCAGATCCTGATCATTAAAAATTGGTTCGGTTTTGGTCACGTTCTTATTCAGTTTGGTCTAGTTTTGATTTGGTTCTCGGTTCCACGGATCCAGTTCGATTTTGGTTCGGTTCTAATACATTTTAACTATAATTATTTTTTAATAGATGTTTTCAAAATATGTGTATTAATAATATTACTATATCATTTTATATATTATATGAATCAAAATATAATATTTTTTAAAATTAATTTACTCGTCATAGGATCATGGTAATATGTAAGTCATATTTTCTTAAAATTGCAATATTTTTTTTACCAATTCTCCTTTCAGCTCCGGATGGGATCAGTCATTGGTTCGGTTTCAGATAAATTCCATTTCCAAGCTATTTGGAATCCAAACCGGACCTTTAAATATCGATTTTCTCAAATTTGGAATCGGAACATCCTTCCACCGCAATCATCATAGCCAATAAGCCTACGAGCCCTTCCTCTTCTGTCACAAAACATACTCCCACCACAATCATCACTTCTTAGCGCACATACAAATCTCACGTATAAGTCTTACACCGTTCACTAACAATACTCCCAAAAGTACCAGATTGAATAAAACTTAATGCTCCATAGAAACACCACGCCTATTACGTCCACCGCGACCAACTTGACTACCACCTCGATCACTTCGTCCAATACGTACCATATCTAAACTCAAAAAGTCACTTAAAACTACAAAATCCAACGACCTCAAGCTCTATTTCTTCTACATCCCGACTGTTGAAATATTTACAAGCTATATTACTCTAGTGACTCTCCATCTTCACAATAAATTGTCTCCAAATAGTATATACTATTTTTTGGCCTGTCTCTGGATCTTTTATAATTCTCAAACCCACTATATTTCCCACACGTTCCTCATCATATCGACTACATAATTCAACATAAATTTTGTATTTCTCAAGCTTTTAGTTCGAGTGCCTCCACCACTATGCACAATAGTCAGGAAGTCTTGTCCGTCACTGGCGGATTTATGTTACAAGTAACTCATACATCCATCATAAGTTTTATCATATTGACACCTTGATTACATAAAGGAATTCCTGACTAGACAACTCACAAACTCTGCACAATATCCTCAATCTATCAAATTTTAATTTATCTCTTTCCCTCTTAACCTTAGTTCACTATCTCCACTCGAATGACTTAGATAATCAGTTAGATACATGATAATACAGATGGATCAATATTTAAAAATCGTATGTATTCCAACCATATTAGGTATCATGTCGTGTGTCGTTGTTGTGGTGTATAGATATTGTGGACCAATTGCCGTGGTGTGTCGTTGTCTTAGATTGTATGTGGCAAGTTTGTGAGATACATAGGTGCAAATTCTGCCGTTTAGACGGTGGATTGGCCATTTGAAGGCCAAGGAAAGATTGGTTTGAAATGCCATAGTGCAGGAGTCATCATTTGAACTATAGATTTGACTGGGTCCTACTAACTTTACACCCCTTATCAATATCGCAACAACACAAATGTCCACTTTTTCCCTTTCTTTTTCCAGCATTGAGAGAGAGTGAGAGAGGGTGAGTGTTTACGTTTCTGGTTTTCCAATCTTGTTCATCTCAGTTATCTACCAAGTTCAATAGTTATAATTTCTAAAACACCGTAATGAGGCCATCGTGATGATGTAAGTCTCAGCGATTTGTTTTTCCATTTATATTTTCTCTTATTCTGTGTCGTTCGGATCCATTAAAATAAATTTATGAAATATATTCCTTATGTGTCATAGATGATTTTTGTGGATAGGTTCACATTGATTTGAGATGCGTAGGTGCTCATTTGAAAAAGCAAGCTAAGTGGGTGTTTTTTTTGTGAAATAATAGGTGTTATTTTGGTAGCACTCGTCCGTACTCGTGAGGTATGGGTAAAGTATGAATGACAATATAATTTTGAGCTTGTGTGTGTATATTGACTTGTTTGGCATGTTGTGAATTTCGTATTTAAATTTCGTAGATGTTGTGTTATTTTCCTCATATGTTCATTTGTTTTCGTTGATATTTGCATAATTTGTTTTTGTAGACATTTGAGGCATATTTGTTTTCGTAGATATTTGAGGCATAGTTTTTTTCATAGATATTCAAGGTATATTTGTTTTCTTAGATATTCGAGGCATATTTGTTTTTTGTAGATATTCAAGGCATATTTGTTCTTGTAAATATTTGTGGCATATAAATTCTTGTTGCTATTTGTGACATATAAAATTACGTAGTTCTTCGTGGTATATAAATTAGTGTGGTTATTCGAGGCATAAAAAATCAAGTGGTTATTCGTGGCTTATAAATTCATGCTTTTTTTTTTTTTGTGGTATAAAATTTGTGGAATTTAAAATAATATCATAGTTAAAAAGCTTGTTTTTTGTGGTTAAAATTTGAGTATTTTACATTTCTTTTTGGGACAACGTATCGACCTTTATCAAAACTTCAAGGAATTAAGGAGGAGGTCTACATCCTTACCATGAGAGCAGATAACTTGCACAAGGAGGGACTCGATAGTTCAGTGTATTAATGCACATAAAAGTCAGGGGTATGATTTACATTACTCCAAGAGTTGGGTTGATTATACGAAGGGCTATGTGGTGTCCATGGATAGTTATGGAACATAAATTATCCCACTTTAATAAAATGCATAGGGATACTAGTCCTAACTTTCACCTTGAGTTGTAGTCGTGGTTTGTAGTTCTTGTGTTGTCGTTATTTTTCTAGTTTATTCGTAGTTCATCTAGACTTTGTTCACTTATTTTTCTCGTTGAAGCATGTACTACTTTAATTCATTGTTATTTGTTGGTTGACATTCATCTACATGTGCATACATATCAAGTACCGCATAGTCTCGTTTTTATCGTGTTCGTTGATAGTCTAACCCATATCCGCTGTATATATTTTCTCGCTTGAATTATTTTATAGGTACTGATGCGGGTTCGGGATACGCTTGATAGTTTTGGGCATATTCGCTTATTATTTTTAGCAGGAGCGAGTATGTAGGGTATACGTATATGTTCTTTTCTCGTTTGATTTGAATGATAAGTGCTAGTGCAGTTAAAGGTTTGCTTGAACGTCTCGGAGATGGGATTGTATTTTGTTCGAGTTCAAGGATTATTAGAAATAAAGTTGGTGGTTTTTGGTATGGCATATATTTGATTATAGATAACATCGAGAAAGTTTAATATTGAGCTTGTTTAGTTTCGTGAATGGGATCGACATTAGAATTTTTTAAATTCTTAGATTTTTAGTTGAGTGTGTCGAGTTCGATGTCTATTAAATTTTGAAATAACTTTGGGGATATGTCGATATATGAGGAAAATATTCGGAGTTATATATATTTGGGTTGTATTTTGGAAAGAGAATTTTTATGGTATATTATTTCATTTTTTTTTTCCATTTCACGTCTCCGGATTCGTCGGAAGTCGAGTTGTGACATACTTCTCTCAATCGCACTCTAACCTATCTCATTATTACAATTCTTTGAATTTAATTTTAAAATTGAGAGTTTCTCAATCTTTTGAGTTTTTATTGTCTAAATTAAGATGCTTGATTTATAGTTTAAAGTTGGGGGTTTATTGATCTGTTTGAGATGTCCCAAATTACAAATTATTTTTATGAAAAAAATATTTTATGAGTCAGAAAAAAGCAAGCAAAATTATTTTATTTATATGCATACTTATATAATATTAGATGTTTTTATAAACAAAAATAAATTTTCATCTCTCTCAATATTTTTTATTAGAAAGAAAAAATATTTTGCTTATATACATATCATTAGTTAAATTTTACTTTTTATTTTTAGATCATGTATTTAATATTATAAATTTTTATGAGTAAGAAAAAAAATATTTTACTTATATTATATGTGTTATTGTAATATAATAAAGACAAAATAAAGTTAAATTTATTTCAGATTAAATTTAATTATAATTATAATTATAATTACACCTTTGTGTTATTTAAAATGTAGGATAAAAAGTCTAACAATTGAAACTACGAGGGCCAAAATAGAAATTTTCTTAATTTTATATATGTTGTTTAAAATATGAGACCACAGTTGCAATATTTAAAACTAGAAGAGCCAATAAATTTTATATTAATTATATTTATGTGTTATATTTAAAATATGAGTCTTAAAGGATAAGAATTTAACTAGATGGGCCAAATATAAGTGCTAACTAACAATATGTTTTAAAAATCCCAAATCACTCCTGGTGATAAAGAAAGTGCTAACTTTGCAATTTTTTAAAATAATTATAAATCAATCGGACTAATTTTTTTTTAATATATTAATTGAATTTATATCTATAATTTTTTGTACCAATGAGTAATTTATCCGTTTTTAGCCCAGGGTGCCAAGCATTTTTGGTTGCTGGATTAAAAACCATAGCTCGTATTATAACATCTAAAATTTAAACTTCCCAATCCAAAATTTAAGTAATTTAATCGAAGTTATTTTTAATTCAAATCTGTTCATGGCGAAACACTAAACACATCTACCACCAATGTGACTATCAATTGCTACGCATAGTGGGCCAAGTTAATCATGCCACATTTCCTTTACAGTATTCAATTTTTAATATTTTTTAAAGCAGAGGCCATGATATATCTATCTATTTATACCTATGGATCTATCTATCTGAAAACAGCAAGTGAGGTAATCCCAGAACCCAATCCCACAGCATCAATCAATGGCGAAAACTTCTACAAAGATGCACATAGTAATGTTCCCATGGTTAGCCTTTGGTCACATGATTCCTTTCCTAGAGCTGTCTAAGCTTATAGCTCAGAAGGGTCACAAAATAACCTTCATTTCAACCCCAAGAAACATAGATCGCCTACCGAAACCTCCCCCGTGTCTGTCTTCACTCATCGATTTCGTCAAAATCCCACTACCCGAAACCAAAAACCTCCCAAAAGAGGCTGAGGCCACCATCGATCTTCCTTACCATAAGGTCAAGTACCTAAAGATTGCCTACGACGGGCTTAGGAAACCCGTATCCGAGTTTTTACATGTTTCCTCTTCTGATTGGGTGTTCTTTGACTTTGCACCTTATTGGGTAACTGAGGTAGCGGCCGAGCTCAAAATCCCGACCGTGTACTTCAATATTCTAAATGCCGCCTTTTTGGGCTTCCTGGGGCCCGTCCCAATTCGGATGGGAACCGGAGAGTACCGAACCAAACCTGAGGATTTCACCAGTCCGCCTAAATGGGTTACATTCGAAACATCTGTCGGATTTCGTCTTTTTGAAATCCTGCGTGTATTCAAAGATGGCATGGAGGGGGATGACGAGAATGTTTCCGATTTATATCGGATTGGAGTTAGCATAAGGGGTTGTGACATATGGGCTATTAAAAGTTGCTCAGAGTTCGAACCTGAATGGTTTAATCTCCTTCGGGAGATGCATGCTAAACCGGTTTTGCCCACTGGTCTACTTCCTGCAGACATAGGCAGCTGCGGTGATGACACGTGGGATAAAATAAAAGAGTGGTTAGATAAAAGGGACAAAGGGTCCGTTTTGTACATCGCGTTCGGGAGCGAGGCGAAAATGACCGAAGAAGAACTCACAGAGATGGCTATCGGGTTAGAGTTGTCGCAGATACCTTTCTTCTGGGTACTCAGGAAGCAAGCTGGCTTGGGCGACACAGAGTTGATTGAGTTACCAGAAGGGTTCGAGAAGAGAACAAAGGGAAACGGAGTCGTGTGGACAAGCTGGGCCCCACAACCAAGGATACTTAGTCATGACTCCGTGGGCGGGTTTCTGACACATGGCGGTTGGGGTTCGGTCGTGGATGGGATACAGTTTGGGAAACCGTTAGTTGTTTTGACCTTCTTAAATGACCAGGGAATAAATGCTAGGATTTTGGAGGAGAAGAAGCTGGGCCATACAATACCAAGGGTTGAGCTTGAGGGATCGTACACGAGAGACTCAGTGGCGGATTCGTTGAGATTGGTGATGAAGGAAGATGATGGAAAATGCTATAGGGAAAATGCCAAAAAGATGAGTGGTCTATTTGGGGATAGGAAAAGGCAAGACCAATATGTTGAGAATATGCTAAATCTTCTGATAAGCTACAAGTCAGGAGAAAGTGCAGAGGTTATGTGAATTAACAGAATCTGAAATGGATTGACTCTCAGCTTATTTTCATATGGAAATGTAATTTTCCATCTAATACCAGTGTTTTGGTGTAATGGGTAACACGAACACAGGTTGTAACTCTTTTGTAAGAAATAAATCGTTGTCTTATATAGGCTGAGCCGTGAACTTAGTCGTCGGTACGAATCAAGATTTTAAATAATGGTGGTAGTTGCTGTAACGGTAACGGTGGCAGTGTAATGGTTTTGAAGCATAAGACTTTCAGTGTAATGGTAGCGAAAATCAGAGCCGCAAGCTTTTTTCGTCTTTGCATAAATTTTTTGTTGATTTTAATGGTCCGCAATGGCCAATACGGACGAGAATCCCATTCCCGCAAATATATCGGCCCAGTGTTTGTCGAAACCGTGATGTTATAGTGACGTTTATTTATTTCTCGTGAATTATACCTCCCTCTATGTTTCTACATGGATTTCCTCCCCTATGGAGGGTTTAATCTAATTTTTTTACTTTCATAGGAAAAAAAAATTCCAAATTATTTTGAAGGCATAAGGATAAGTAATCATCATCATCATTATTATTTTATTTTTATTTTTATTTTTTCCTCACTGCCAGTTCTTCACAGATTTAAGACCTGTCATAGTCATTAAAATTGTTTTTAATCACCGGGTGTACGACTAGCCTTTTGGGAGTTCGCTTCTCCTTGTGGCAATGTGGTCCTTTATTCTTTCTACCTTGAATGCCTGGGCTGCAATAACAACAAATAAAGAAATGTTCGTGAATATATAGATTATGTATTGATGTCAACGGTTGCACTAAAAAATATGGGGCTTCTTGTTTATTTTCCTTAATAAGTTACACGTAGAGGTGGCTATGGAAAACTGGTTCAGAGAGAACTGGAAGCCCAGAGGGAACTAGTAGATTATGGTGCTGGATCTTTGGGTTCTTTTCCCCCTGTCATACCATCTCACTGTAAGTAGGATGTCTATGAACACGTTTGTTTCATGTTTTGTGGTTTTTTAGGGTGCTTTTTAACTGATAAGTTTCATTCTTGTTACCATTTAATCTTTGTTGGAAGAACATGTGTATATCAATCTTAAGGTACTGAAACAATTGAAAGGCTGAACAGTCATTATGTGTATTACAATGAGAATGATTTTGCTGTTGGTGGGATTTAGTGAAGGTTACGTTTTATTTGTAATTTTTTGAAATTTTATTTTGAATATAGGAAATAGTAGAATTTGGAACTTTTGAATACGAAAGATAACTCTATGTTTTACATCTTTCTTCCAAACCTTTGAACTAATCAACAATTCTTTTGAGTTATGTACTGAATCATTTTCCTGAGCTTATTGAAAGGAGCTGAAATTGATTTTAATATCACTTTCAAAGTTATGCAGGTCAAGTTAAAAGCTTATATGGTGGTTGTATTATATTAATCAATTGCATGTTTCATGCAAGCCTTTTGTATTCTTGTGGTGTTTCTCTTTTGTACAATTACTTACCAAAGAACTAGAAACACGCTTCTTGTTTTAATTTTCTTATAGATCTTAGAATTTGGAAATCATTTAGGGATAAGTTCTTAAACACCAATGATCAGAGTTTCACTCCAAGACATTATTACATGTCTTGATTCTTGATAAGATCGAACATATTCCACTGTTTGTTGAAAAAGTAGCATCTAGTGTATTAAAAAAAGAACGCGCTTCTATTTGGTTATGTAATAGTAAAGGTGCTTTTTAGTTTTTGGTTTTTGTCCCCATTGCATATGCGATTGGCTCTGGTTCTTTATTGCAACTGCTGACCATTTGTTCTTGCAGATGGTAGACATGGTGGAAATTATAATCAAGGGGGCTCTCAGCGACATGGCCGAGGTATTATTATTTTCTAGTAGAAATCTCACTTTTCTTTTTTATGGGGCAAAAAGGTTGCAATTTCCTCATTTTATTATGGTCGTCAAGTACAAAGATACTTATTTCATTTGTTTCTTTTTGGTGAAGGAGATTACCCCCGCAAGCGGCAGAGGGAGGACGATCGTCGTGGCCCAGAGATCACAAAAAGAAATTCCAACCATGAATTCCGTAGACACCCTGATCCTGACTTGAGACCGGTAATTTTTTGCTGTAGTTGGCTAATTTTTTGTTTGTCATTTAATTTTATGGCGCCTTTTTTGGTTTGACAAATTGGAGGTCTACCTTTTACTTAGAAAATGCACAGTAGTAGGCATCTTGAAAGCATGGCAAGTGCCAGAATTTCAGAATCTGTGACTCAGAATTGGATTTAGGGTTTTAATTTCATGAGGATTTCAGATTGATTATGACGACAATGTTATTCAAATAGGTTGTATGATGGCTGACATTTTCAGGTTTTTTTTTTAAACCAATTTTGTAGGTTTTATGATACCAAGTAATACAGTGTAATACACACACGTCGCACATAATATCAGTTCAAAACCTGTTTGTTGGGTAGTAGTTCTGTACCTAAGTGTGAAAGCCTTACTGGCTAAGTACCATGTAAATATATTTGAACATGAAAAAAGACTTTATACACAGAGATTGTCCTAATTCTTGTGATCTCAAATCTTCTAAATTTTAAACACCATGACAGAGAGAAATAGAACTGGTTTTTGCAATTTTGGCATTTGCATTCTAAACTAGGGTAATAAAAGTTGGCTACATTTTTATCTGCGTGGCACCTTTTATATGTTGTCACATCTAGGATTTTCCAAGGCTGATGTAGAGAAAGAGATGATTTCTTCTATATGCATATGTAAAAATGCATGTCCATTAGTCTCATTTTTTCTTATCAAGTTCTCTGTGGTGATGAATACTTACGTAAAGAATTGCCGGGATTGTGTTTTATAATGATCAAGCATTTGTGTTGCTTTAACAGGAGAAGAATCCTCGATTTCGAGAGAGTGGCGATTCTGATGATGATGAGGAAGATGATCGTAGGAAGCGATCCTAGACAAACTTAGTTGTTGCATTATGTTTCTACAAAAAAATTATAGTACACTGTGTGCATGATCTGAATCATCATTTGCAATTGGCAACTCTAACCTGATACTTTATTCCGGGAACCGAAAATTTGTTAACTAGTGTCATTTGCAGCACTGTATTGTCATCTTAAGTTGGAGAGTCAGTGTTTGTGTAAAAGGAGAGAAAAATAGAACCTTCTTTTGCTGATGATCTTAGCCCTTGTTTCTTTTTTTTTTTAGTTTCATGTTACTGGTTGCATCTTGGATTTTCTTCATTTTGAGGCGTTGTCTCTAAATAAAATGTTATGATATTAGTTGATGCTTGCGATATCATTAGGAATCTCTTTGTCTAGAACTTTATGTTGCCCTTAGATTTGAGGGTCTGAATAGGAGTGAAATTTTATACGTACTTATGCCTGTATTATAATTTTCCTTGTATCTTTTAAGTTTTGTATTGGATATGGTTGAAAATGAAGACAGGCGCATCATTATTTACTTTTAACAGTTTAAATCTATCATAATGAAGATTTAGTTGGCCAAGTACCCTGTCTGAATGCCAGGATTCATTAAATTAGTCTTCACAATTTTTATCATGTCTCAAAATATATACATACAAGAGATGAATTTTATGGAAAAGATATACGTAGTGAACTACCAAACTTCATCTCATTCAACGTTCAATAGGAAAAAAGTTTTAAACTCAAATTTCCTTTGTGCATTTTGTTTTGTGGAGTTAAACTTACATAATTAATTTATTATTCTAGATGATTAATTAGCTAATTTTCCTCAAAATTGCACAAATTTTCATGTGGCTGCTAATTTTGTTTTTCATCTTTTGTATTTTACTATTTATTCCCCGTATTTTCTTGTTTTAGCGTAAAAGCACAAAAACCAACAATAGCTTAATTTTAAGTTGCCAATATGCGTTTAAAATTGCTAGCGCTTGGTCCTCACTAGTATTTGTTTAGTCCAATCACACTTTGACGGGGGCTTTTAACATTTGGGGTCTAAACGTCTCATGCATGTTTTGACACGCATATTTTATACTGTCACATATAGATTGTTCCAACGGCTAGATCACTTTAAAACACCTAAAACAGTCCGATCAATGTAAATCTAACTGTTTAGACTACCAAAGTAAAAAATATGACACTTTTCATATCACATATACTAAACTATTGTGTATAAAATTAAACCAAGTCATATTTAGTTCTTCTTGGGGAGCGAAAGTCATCCACGGCCTCTTCTTTACTTTGACATTGACCGGATCAGTTTTTAAGTTCCACCGAAAGGGCCCGGGATTCCATTTCAACGAGAAATACATATATATGTAGTTGAATTATTCAAAAAGTTAGGCTTCAAGATTGGTGCACTGCAAAGTGAGTGGCACATTACATAACTTTATTAGATAGTGGTAGTTAGGTCAACGAAGATATGTGTTTGTGAACTCAGATTATATTACTTTAAAGAGAAAAAGACCATAAGGGTAATCCAAATCCCAATCCAAGGTTGAAAATGACCTTTCAAATCTGAATTGTCCATTTTTAGTGAGTGAATGCTATATGTACAAAATAATCGGCTTTGACCAGTCAGTTATGGACCTCAAGTTGCTACAAACTCATGTGTATGTAGTTATATTTAAATATATTTCTAGCCATAAGATCTGTATATTTTTTATTCAATAGCTGTAATTTATACATTTTAAGCCATTGGATCCTTAATATTTTAATCCAAATGCTAAAACATAGTCTGTATATAGCTACAAACCCTATGAGTTTATAGCTACTTGTTTCCGGTTAATTATATGAATAACGATTAAGTTTCTATTTCTTGAATTTTCGGATAATATTTTAAGTATAGTTGATTTTGCGCATTTCAAGTACTTTTGGCAAATTTATTTTGTAATCAAATGATTGTTACTTTTGAGAGATGAGCTCAAGATACAAAAGCAAGTTCACTAAGGAATGAAAAAAACATCCATTGGAAAAATAACTCTCACAACCCAGGATCTTTAATGGAAAAGCTACCAACCTTAGGCCTTGTTTGTTTGCATCTATTGGAGATCTGGATTGGACTGTGACTCAAGTCCGGCTTAGAATGAAATAAGTGGATTCCAAATCCCATTCAACCGATCTTTTGGAAAGCCATGGGGATTGTGGCTTTGAGTTTTAAGCCTTGGACTATTTTGCCAAATATAAAAAATACTTGGCATTAATTATTTTATAAACAATTTGAGGTATTATAAGCATTTAACATAATATAATATTATAAGCTAATTATTCTAAATATGGTATGACTAATAGCATTCACATCAGCTTTGCAAAACAAAATGGCTAAGACTAAGAGCATTCGCATCAATTTTGCTAAACAAAATGGATAAAATAACTCAAAAAAAAAAAAAAACCGCTTTTCTTTTTTACCCATTCTCTATTCACCTATGTCATGTGTCAAATTTGCTATTTTGCCTAATAGCTATAATTTTAATTATATTTTTTTACATTTCTTTACTTATTATTTATATAGATAATAGTTATATTTAAGATCAATGTTGATTATCAAATATTATTCTTTGAAATACTTTTTTTAAAATATAGTTAGATTTATATATCAATATGGATATCATTTTGAAGTATAATTTATAAACCACCCCACGCTACGCTACAATAACTCCCATGCCACGTGACTCCACACATACCCATATATATATCAAGCATACCTATAAGGCCTCCGCACACAGTGCGATACTACTCGATTCGTAGTTATAACCGCACTACGTGACTATGCACCACGCATATATATATATAAATACACCCCACATATAATGCAATAATAATATTATTTACAACGCATAATATTATTATTAAAAGCAAAAATTTTATTCGAATTTCCGGGACGTTACACTACCCGTTGAATTCATTCGAGGGAGGGGATAGTCAAAGACCTAAAATAAAACTTCAAATTTTCATCCCTATTTGTCAAATGGAGATGAGACAACTGGTGCAGGACTTCTGCTTCATCTCTAATTGTGTAGACATTTGCCAACCCATTAGGGATTTGAGGTTCAAAAATAGGTCCTAGGATGTATGAATTACCCCACGAGAATCTTGAGTGAAATAGTCTATGGGGGATGTACGAGCAACGTCATATAAAGAAGAAGGGAATCGATTGACTTGATCATCCCAATTCATGTACTTGTCAGAGGTTGATTGGGTGCCATTTTAGTATTTGGATACTCAAATAATAAAAAATGGTAGCCTTAGAGTTTCGAAAGAGAGATACAGTTTTTAGATAATGAAATATTGAAACAGAGAGCCAATTACTTGATTATAAAATTAGTTCAAGGTATTTGATGGTTTATTTGTCTAGTTCAATTTCAAACTGACCAAATGAGGCGGGCATTGTTTACACCTAATAATTTCTTATATTGGTTTTATTAGTACAAATTGATAAAAGTACATTTATTTATATAAAACCTAATAAAACCTAGGTAAAGGTTTTATATATTAATTAAGCTTATAATATTAGCTATCATGTAATCCAATGTTATGAAGGGTTAATTAAATAATTAATAAAGGTAATATAATATAATATAGTTTGTATTTAGGCCAAAATATAATGGCTGGATAAGATAAGATCATTTTGAGATTAAATAATAATGCAACACATGTGCTAGCCACAACAAGTAGAAGACCAACCTTAAACACGTGGCACCAGAACAACCAAATGTTAAAATGGCGGCTAAATAGTTAAATATGCAAGTTTAAAAACAACTGTTGAATCAAGCCCATTGATGTATCAATGACAGGGATGTTTATCAGTTATTAAAAAGAGTTACATGCCATGGTTTTCATAAAAGGGTAAAGGTTGATCGAAGAAGGGAATCCCAGACTCAATACTGCTTTTGTTTACCTTTTGTTTTTGTTTGAGTAAGGTTAAAATAGTTTAGATTAGTTTTTATTTCATCAAGTTGTAGTTCGAAGTAGAAGTAGTAGTTGTTGTAACAATTCAATACCCAGTTTAGTCTCTATTTGATCATTATCTCTTTACTCTTACTTTTAGTTTATCTTTTACTGTTATTGTCGTATATGTTGATGATATATTGGTTGTAGGAAATGACCCTACCTGCATTCGTTCTCTTAAGTTTTTTTTTTGCTCTGAGGTTTAAAATTAAGGACTTGAGACCGTTGAAGTATTTTTTGGGGTTAACCATTGCACGTTCTCCCACAAGAATTTTTCTTTCTCAGCGTAAGTACTTTTTGGATATTTTGTCGGAAGCAAGGTAGTAATATGCCGCTTGGTCGATTTTCCGATAGAGCAGAACTTGCGACCACGTCCCAATGATGGCGTTGCTTTGGCTGATCCGAGTTCTTATTGTCATTTGATGGGGAGATGATTATATTTGATGTTTACGTGCCCCGATCTTACTTTATGTGTCAATCATCTCAGCTAGTTTATGCAGGATCAACATGATGTATATTTGCAAGCTACTTATCGGGTCCATCGGTATATCAAAGGTACACCGGGTCATGGCTTAGTGTTTTCTTCTGACAGTGATCTTCAGCTCACGGCTTATATTGATTTTGATTGGGTGAGTTGTCCCACGACTTGGAGTTCTACCTCTGGTTTTTTCATTACGTTGGGCTCTAGTCCTATTTCTTGGCAGTTGAAGAAACACGAAGTGGTGTCTCGTTCCTCGCCTGAGGTCGAGTATCGTGCTATGGCTGTTACGACTTGTGATATTGTTTGTCTCATTGCTTTGCTCTATTACCTTCATATTTCGGTAACTCATCCGATCCGTCTCTTTTGTGATAACCAATCTGCAATACATATCGCTAATTATCCGGTCTTTCATGAGCGGGCTAAACACATTGAAATCGATTGTCATATTTTTCGTGAAAAGCATCTACGCGATGTCATTTTTTTTTGTTATACTTCGACGCAGTCTCAACTTGCCGATATTTTTACGAAACCCTTTGGTCGAGATCTTTGTTTGCCTTTTTCTAGCAAGTTAGACATTATAAATCGTCATACTCTAACTTGAAGGAGAGTGTTAAGATTTATACTAGCTGTACTTATTTGTATTTTAGTTATTTCCTATAAGACCTTATCTTTTGACTTTATATGGTTACCCAATTACCCATGTAATTGAGTGTGTACAGACTTAATAGAATATTTTTATTCCCTTTTCTCTCCCTCGAAATTAATATATACCAATATAACCACGGTCAAAGTACCAAACTGTATAGTCGATCTTAGGTGATTTCATTATACATTAAATGTTAGTCAAAGCAGCACAAATAGAGGGAAAGGGCAAAAATAAATAAGAGAAGTTAAGAAAAAGTAACCGTGCAAAGCAAAAAACAGAAGAAGAAAGCGGTTGAGAAAAAGAAAAAGACAAATACAAGTTATATATAATTGAAACCTCCCATTAATTATTAATTATATATATAATCTGGCAGTCTTACAAAACCTTTTGTATGTATTTGGTACTTGAATCAACCTTGGGTGATTCCTTTCAATAGACGGAGAGGAAAGACTATTCAATTAAACTTCTACATGAAAACACACACACACACACACAAGGGAAAAAATAAGGAAAAGAAAGAAAATGCTATTTTCCAAAAATCAAATAGTTTACTCCAATAGTCCAAGTTTATGTTCATTTGCGTGATTTCAATTCCAATAATGAAACAAATTGAATTGATACTTTTTCTTCTTTTTTTTTCTTTTTTTCTTTTTTTATCATAATTTACCAAGAAAATATCATTTGAAACTTACATAAATTAATTATATATGGTCATATCACCCCTTTGTAATCTTATATTGTTTTTGTTATTGAGAATTCCCATCATCTATAATAGGAGTCGATTCGTTGATTTATTATTAAAAAATTATTGAAATTGCATCAATTATTTAGAAACTTTCTTAGTACAATCAAACTGACTGCACTTTCACCAAAACTTCTCTATATATGTTCTATTTATAGCCTTTTACAACCCAAAAACAGAAAAAGAAAAAAAAATAAAAAATCACATAACAAAAATAACTAACTTATAACAGGGTTTGA
>MKEJ01085830.1:0-17613 GCA_001753735.1 Embelia ribes | reverse complement strand
TAACTATTTAGCCCATCCTTGGACCATCATATTCTTATTAAGAAAGCTACCTCACTTTATATTCTAATTGGCCTAAAAAAAATGACTGTTTTCTAACCATTTACTTGCCTCTAGTCGTGCATATATTTTTCTAAATAATTTTTTGGCATTTTCTAAATTATTTCTCACGTTTATTATTCTATTAAACCTCGGATCTATTCTAAACAAGTTTTGTGTGTTGGTTGGGGGGCGGATTAGCATCATAACCATTACTTATTAGTAATTAAATCATGAATCAAAGTCATCCTAAATACTTTAAATTTTTTTAATTAATTACCAATCGGGTATTCGTTTGAAACCCATTTACCATTTATTTTTTATTGAACTTAATAACAAATTTTGTATGTCAAAAGAATGAGAGGAAAATAAATGAATAAAAACTTATCTTAAATTTAACTTGTTTAACATCCAGCTATAATGATAGAAGTAATTTCACATAAATATGGTTACAGTTTTCTATTATTCTTAAATCATAATTTTCAAAACTTTACTATTTTCAAATGCTTATGATAATAATTTTCACTTAAATATCACATGCTTATGGTAATAATTTTCACTTGAATAAACGGGTATCGGTTATTTGGGATATAAGGGTCAGTTTGGGATTCCTTCTCACAAACTGCTTATGCTTCTGTTTTGTTTTTCGAAGTCAAAAGTTTTTGATAAACTCTTGTTAAATACTTATTTAATAATATGTTTCTATTTTATTAAATATGCCTTTAGAAGAAATCATAGGGTGCTTTTAAAAATAACTTTTATTTTTTCAATCATTAATTATTAAAATAATGTCAATTATATTTGTTATATTCTCAATACATATCTATTTTTATTTTTTTACAATAAAAAGTACCAACTTTCCAAGCACTATATTATTTATCAAAACAACATTTAAAATTTATTTACCAACACTCGAATTATACTCGCTTTTAGAATCTAATTTGAAAAACAATTTTGAGAATCGAATTATCAAAAGAGTTAGTTTCAATACACCGACGGTATACGAGTTGGTACACAAATGGTGTGTAGATGCATAACACATAGGCATATTTGACAGTCATTAGGCGGATCCTACATTCATAATGCTCTTGTTATATATCTATAACACTACTTATGTACCAATTCATACACTAGACCTAAGTTTTCGAAACAATTGTAATGCATAAAAATATAATTTTTATCAAAAGAACCAACATTCCAAACTAGACCTAAGTTTTCAATACCAAAACCAGACCATACCTTAATCAAAGACTATTAAGATAGCTTAAACAGATTTTAATTGGTTATAAACGGATTAGGTATTCATAAAAAGCCCCCAAAACTAGCCCATTGCCATCCCCAAGTTATACCAAAAACAAGTCTATCATCACCCTCCCACCAAAATCCTTGTTAATTATAACGAACTATTGATCTTAACACAAATGTTGCTTTAGTAGCATATAATTTCCATGTGGTAGACCAAAGTAGCAAAGAAAAATATGTTAATTACAGCCATGATCTCCATAATTTTGACAAATAATGTCCTTATAGTTTCAATTGCAATTGTAAAATCATCCTCAATCATGAAATGTTATCAACATAACTACCCAATCAATATTAGCTAAGAGTAAATTAGTATTTTCAAAATTACTTATGTTTGGTACTTTAGTCTACTTAAATCATCCTAAGATTCTGAATATTAGGAAAAGACAACGAAAGATACCAACGCTACTACTACTTTTTCAAAATTTGGAGACTAAATCTGTCTTCTTTCCTAAATTAGGTCTAATGGTGCTTAAATTGAAACTGTGGAGTCCAAATAGAACTTTAATCCAAACTATGTGACTATTAGTAAATAATTCAACCAATAAAAGTGGACCGTTGTAAGCACCGCATACAATTGAAATTTACACATTTACCCCTCAAATCAGAGATGTTATACAGATGGTTTGTATACATACATATATATATATATATTAGTAGTTACCACCTCTCTCTCTCTCTCTCTCTCTCTCTCTCTCCCACTCTGCATTCACAAACCGCCCACACCTCCAATTTTCAAGCCATCCATCCTCACTCTACTCTTTCTTTCATTTTATTTTATCTAACTTACAATTTATTTATTTTTATTCTAAATTTCTAATTCAATGGGTTTACATAAGCTATATGTGTTTGCTCTTTATATTTTCCTTTTCTCACATATGCTACTCTTTCAAATTTCAGGCTACGAATTGACTAGGCCGCTCCACAGGTGGGTGGGACCCACTGGCCTACGCCACATTAGCGTCGACGTTGGCGGTGGAGCGGAGTTTATGTCGGTTCAGGCGGCTGTCGACTCGGTCCCGGAGAACAACACCGAGAATGTCGTCATACAAATTAGTGCCGGTTATTACATGTTAGTATGTTTATTATTCGTTATTTTATTTTTATTGTTACAAGTAATTGTTACATAAAAATAGTAATGATTTATATACCGAATATCATGTTAAAAATTATACATATTTCGTTATAATCTAATAAGAGGTGTTGGAACCGAATGCCATATTTATCTGATTTTTGTACAAGATTTGTACTTTTTTTGAGTTGGAGTCGGAACCAATTTTTTTTTTTTTTGTTTTAAGCGTAAGCGCATTGTTGTGAGAAATAATTAAATTGAGCATGTATTCTTTTTATGCAAAAAGACTAGAGCAATCACATATACGATAGGGTAGGGACAGGGTAGGGACGGAGCCAGAATTTCTACTCGGAGGGACGAGATTTATTAATTGTTATAAGCTGTGTTATTTTTCTCATAATTTATCCAAAAAAAAAATAAAAAAAAAATTAACGTTATTTATTAATATATCGAGATTCAAATTATAGACTGACCAGTTCTTAATTTTTTATTTATAATGATAAATATATTATAGAAATAATTATAAATATATTTTTCCAAATTTCTATGTTTTATTAAATTAAAGAAAAAGATTGAAAAATAAATATATTTTTTTACAACTTTTTAAGGATTGGAACTAATTAATAACACAATGATGTTCTCATTTGTATATAATGTTAATAATTATAATGTTAATATTTTGTTTAACATTAGAAAATTTGTAATTATTAATAACAAATATTATTAAGTTGTTATAATTTTTTTATCAATGGCCCACAGTTTTTGAAAGTATACCAAACCCATAATATTTTTAACCATAACAATAGTAAAACCAAGCTTATAAGGTGAGGTTTGAACCTAGTACTAGGAGTTGGTAATAGCAAAATGTACCAACTGAGCTACAAGGCCATATCAAAAGGGGTGGCATATATAATATTATTAATTATAGTTACTACACTTAAAAATTATTTCTCACTATCATGATTCACATTAAAAAACTCTCTTTCTTTTTGGAAATTCCAATATATATATATATATATATATGTCTTTAATATAGATTGAGATTCAGCATGTTTTTATAAATTTTATGATGCTTACATTTCCAATTCCTGATTCCGTCGCAGAGAGAAGGTTGTGGTGCCTGCATCGAAACCATACATCACGTTCCAAGGAGCGGGAAGAGAGACGACGGTGATCGAGTGGCACGACAGAGCGTGTGATCGTGGTCCCAACGGTCAGCAGCTGCGGACGTACAAGACTGCTTCAGTGACAGTGTATGCTAACTATTTCTCCGCTAGAAACATCAGCTTCAAGGTCAGTCATATATTTGTCCCCGTCTTTTAGCCTTTTTCTTGTAAAGCAAAAATAAAATAAAATAATAATAATAATAATATGTTGTTTGTAATGCTACAATGGCCCTATTTGCTTATTTTGAAAATCGAAACGCTTTCCATACGAAAGCTAGAAATAAGAAAAATGACGTTAAAAATAAAGAGAAAACACAAATCGCGGCCATTGTTAAAAATAGTTGAATAGATGGATGGGATATTAGTAACAATGATAATCCCAAGGGGTCGGCCTAATGGGCGAATAACTGGTACTTATGACTTCAGGTATAAGGTAGGGAGTTCGATTCATACATGCCGCATTTTGGTACGTGTTGGAAATTATCGTGACTGAGAGGCACTGGACCCTGTGGACTGGTCGGAAGGCGCAAGCCGATGGAAACCACATATTTAAAAAAAAAAAAAAAAAAAAAACATAGGAACAATGATGAGAAAATATATATGTTACGACAGAGGTTATATATTTTCTCATGAAATATGATTGGTAATACTGTGAATTGAATTAGTACGACAAGACAAGAAAATGATTATACGAGAATACTTTATCAATTTTGTGAGTTTCGTAGCTGTAAAGAAACTTTACTATACTCTAAGGCAGAGTACATGAAAAACTTGGCATGGCTGACGAGGTGCAGCCTCGTCACTCGTGCAACGATGATATGCAAAATTTTCTCGTTATACAATGTTAATTACTTCACTGTTATTTCGTAAATATATTATCCATATATGTAACAACAGTATAGAGATT
This sequence comes from Embelia ribes, assembly GCA_001753735.1. NCBI lineage: Eukaryota > Viridiplantae > Streptophyta > Magnoliopsida > Ericales > Primulaceae > Embelia > Embelia ribes. The sequence goes on along the minus strand of MKEJ01085830.1, from coordinate 13,130 downwards.
TGAAACTCTAATCACGAATTTTTGAATAACAACTAGTAGGCAAATCTTCGCGTTGTCGTTCAAGAGAATCATACCAAGTTATTTTTCATGTAATATAGAACACGGCTCCGGCGCCAATGCCGGGAATGCAAGGATGGCAAGCGGCAGCGTTTAGGATCTCCGGAGACAAAGCATACTTTTCCAACTGTGGATTTTACGGAGCGCAAGACACGCTTTGCGACGACACTGGCCGCCATTATTTCAAGGAGTGTTACATTGAGGGCTCCATCGACTTCATTTTTGGCAATGGCAGGTCCATGTACAAAGTAAGCTTTTCAAATACAATAAAAAAAAATTGTTATATTTTGATATACCCATAAGATAAACACATGTTACAATTTCAAATTTTATTTTCTACTTTGATTAGCTGCATTGCATGCACTTGAACATCGCCGATTTCCTCTCAATACAAGATTTTTTTCTTGTAATATATCAGAATATTTTTTTATAAAATTATTATATTTTGATGACAACATTAATGTAAACTAAGAACAATTTAATATAATTGATTTTAATAAAAAAAATAAATTAAAAATACTAGTCATAAATTGTTATTAGATTGCACTAATTTATTTTTAAAATACAATAATTCTAATAAAATACATGTTAAAAATTTCGTATATGGAGACAACTTCGGAACATCACATGAGACAACTTTTGTTTGAAAAGGGAAGATGGGAAAAATTGACTTATAATTGAAAAGCTGCCTCATTTGTCTTCTAAGTGTGGCTTCTCTTTTACAAATGAAAACTTGGAAAGTGTGTGGTAGCTTTTTCAAATTATTGAACATGTTTCTAGGATAATGTGCTGAATTTTTTATGGAACATTAATATCATTAGGGTAAAAATAATTTATGGAACATAATATCATTAGAGAAATTGGTATATGACTCTTCGAAAATAGTATCAGAATCAAAGTTAAAATATAAGTCATAGAAATAAAAAAAATTATATATAATTTATCCTATATATTAATGTCTTAAAGCATTAAAATATAAGTCATAGAAATAAAAAAAAATTTATATAATTTATCCTATATATTAATGTCTTAAAGCATCTCATGTTGCAATGCCAATTACCTTAGAGCACATCAGTGGGTACTATAGAATTATGGAAGAATGAAATTTCAAATAAGAAATGATATGTGTGCATAAATTATGTGCAAAAATAGTACAAACAAATATGATTAGATTCTATGAATTGGGCTCTTTATAAAAATAAAAAATAAAAAATGAATGCGTATTGTATAACAAATAGACATTTGTACAATTTCGTTAAATGAACATGATTAAGTGTATCATTTTTCTTCGTAAATAAGAGGCACAATTTTTTTTTTAATTCTTGTACAAAAAGACTTTGCTTTATAACAAGGCAAACTCAAAAAATAAGCATTATCCTCATGTTAATGGTATCTTAGTGTCCTTTACTTTTTCAATTTGCTATTTAAATTTTATTAGTATACTGTAATACGTTTCTTGTTAATTTTGCTTAAATTTATTTACTTAAATAATACTTGAATGATTGCTAATTAAGTCATAAAAATATTTAATATTTTTCAAGGGAAAAGTCAATAATATAGTAATCTTCCTACCGAATGTTAGGGTAAATTACAGCTACACCCTCAAACTGTTTAAAAACTACTTCATTACCCTCCCACATCCTCAAATTACAGTAACACCCCTGCATTTTTTGGAAATCAAAATATTCTCCTATCATTTTCCCTTATAAGCATGAGCGAACTATTGACTGTTGGTGCAGGACTGCGAACTCCACTCGATCGCAACTAGGTTCGGTTCCATCGCAGCTCAGGACAGAAAATCCCCGTCCGAGAAAACAGGCTTCGCTTTTGTGGGTTGTCGGGTGACGGGTACGGGCCCGTTGTACGTGGGCCGGGCCATGGGTCAATACTCGAGGATCGTCTACTCGTATACGTACTTCGATGACGTGGTGGCACACGGCGGGTGGGATGATTGGGACCACGCCAGCAATAAAAACAAGTAAACATTTTTTACGTCACATTTATATATTCACGAAAACAAAGTGAAAACATCACCAAAATAACATGATTCAAATAATTGGGAGCTAACGCTTGTCTTTTTGCATATTCAAATTTCTTGTTTTTATTTTGCTAAATTATGGGACCAACGGTGGATAAAATAACGTTGCGTTATACAAATTGAAGTAGTATGATTATTTTTTATAGTTTATGAAAATTCCAAACACTGTGTCACTTTCTTATTTGTAAATATTATCTCGGAAGTTTACAATAGGAAAATTTGCTAAAAAATAGTGACTTGTATGTCAAAATACAAGTATTTTTTTTATTAAATTCCATATATATTTCGGGACATGGATTTTGTTGTTTTAATTCTACGTGTATACAAGTATTAAAGGGTAATAATTAGAATATTCACTCTCTATGTATGCCTTGTGCTAGAATACAAAAGCTTTTGATCTCTACTTTTACATTTTAATTAATACATTGTTTATGAATAGCAATAGTACCATCATTTCAAGCAAAGATTACACACTTTGAAAAAAATTTTGAGCTTTCAAACCACAAACGAATATAACCTAAAAGCTCTACATTATCAGCTTTTTTACTTAAAAACATTCAGTGTTTTACTGCTTAGCTTTTAAGCTGAGCTTATTTGTTATTTTAGCTTAAATAAGCTGGAAGTTTTAAACTTGATTTATCCAACTTTTTTCTTATACTGAAATAAGATGACTTATTTGATTAAAAACCGTAACCAAATGAACCATACAGATATTTGGTCATTGTGTATAACTTGCATCATATGTATGTATGGTATGGACAGGACCGTGTTTTTCGGGGTGTACAAATGCTCGGGGCCAGGAGTAGCCGCTGTGAGGGGAGTGTCGTGGGCCCGAGAACTTGACTACGAGACAGCCCATCCATTCCTCGTTAAGAGCTTCGTGAATGGAAGACACTGGATTGCTCCCCAAGATGCTTAGTTCGACTCTCATTAACACACAACAATCTCAATTAACCTATCCATTTGGTTACTTATTTTGTATTCATTCTTTTATTTCTTAATTTATTTATTTATTAAAATGAGTTGCAAAGTCCTTTCAATATCAAAATTTGTGCATTTAATCAGACTTTTTTGTTCCTTCATTTTATATGTTAGAATTATTAGAAAGTCAAGTATATTTTTATGGTTATTTTTTCGTCCACTATTTATATTGAGGACTTGCTTTGTGAATTCATATTGGTAAAAATATCATTTTATTTCCCTCAGTTTCTAAGTTGGCACAAAAGCCGAAAAAAAATAAAACTTTTGCTTGTTTGAAAGATTTTATGCATATTTTTCCAAGAGCACACTCTGAAAATCCGAACTTGTCCCAGTCTAATAAATTAGAATAAAACATATCTACTACTAATATTTACTTAAATATCTATTTTTACCATCAATATTTTGGATAAATCAATACATGTAAGTATTCAGTCGTGTCAAAGCAATCCTCTAGAAAAATAAAACTATTTAATTGATATCTTATAAAACAAGACAAAGGGTACAGTGATCGTTATGATTTTAAAAAATTGTTATCATATCATTCTATATAGTCGCTACGACAAAAGAGGCGTTTCGACATCACTGGGAACTGGTAATGCTAAAGAATCTTCGATGGAGTATTGTTCTTTCCCCTTAGCCCATAGGAAGAAATAGAGGCCCGTGAACATTAAGAACATTCCGGCAAGGCTGCGTATATATAGAAAGAGCGAGATGAGAAGAAAAAGATTTCTACAAAAATTAATCGATGATGAAATTTAAGAACTGTGGCGCTGCGAACTAGGGTGTCTTCAAGAAGGTAATCACTCGTTTGCACTTTGAAAGCTAATCATTTAGAAACTCGATTTTGAAGAGCTTGAGCTTGATTTTGAGGGATTGTTTACGAATGGGCATTGAAAAGACTAGCCACTCAGCTCGGCTCATTTGTAAATTTTTATGCGTATGAGTTTGTAATTTTTTTTTTATGCATATATATATTTTTTTACGGTGTGTGTGAACATAAAGATGGCTCATGATCTATCCATTAATATATAGCCCATGCTACACTAGAACTCGATTTTAGAGATCGCTTATGAAATTTTAGAAATTCTGTTCATAAGCTTGAAGTAGGTATCTTTTTAATAAGTTTATGTCAATCTCGTCTACCGAATAAACTAGTACTGCGGTCCAGTTCATTAACGCCCCTAGTAGGAAAGCCGTGACATAACCAATGTAGGCGTGCATATGCATATATATACCTTCCGAGGGTGACGGAGTCTCTGAGGGCGATGACTGAAAAAAGAACGGAGATGAGTGTTCCCACGGGAGTAAACATCGCCACGAACACCGGTCCTCTTTTCTTCATTACCCACGCGTTGAAGCTTACGCACGCCCCGCTCACCGTGCCACCCTGTAATTTCAGGATTATTAATTAAAATGAAACCAAAAATCCCAATTAAGGGCAAAAAAAGTACATTATAAAGTTTGTTGTCACGGATTAATCATTATAACTAAATAATTATAATTATTTTTACTACATCTGCTAGGACTAAGCAATTAAGTACAAGTGTCAAAATCATATTTGTCGATTTGAATAATGGAAACGAGTACGGTATGAAAAAGAGGAAAGATGTGACCTCAAAAATAGGAAAACGGAGAAAAGACATATTATAAATAATTGAGTAAATAGTATATTACTCTACTTCAATTTTTTTGAGATATATTAAAAATTTACTTAATTTTAAAGATTTTTTTATTTTATTTTATATTTTTGTAGTAAAATTATTTTCGTACTCTTGTAAATAATATTAGTATTATAGAAAAAGTAATCTAGCAAGATTTAGTTTTTAATTCTGCAAGTCTCCTAGTACTATAAATTTCTCGAAAGGATGTTTCGAAAAACAACTTTTGTAACGGAAATAATTTTCAGAAAAAAAAAACAAGTTTCTCACGTCCAACACATCCTAGAGATTATGGTCGGAACATTTTATCTCTGGCCTTGTACATTTCAAACAAAAATAGTCTTAAATTATCATCAATAGTTGTTATTGCAACTAGAAATATGGACAAATAATATCCAACCAAAAAATAAATAAATTTGAAAAAAGGGTGAAAAGATATATATATATATAATTACCAAAAGAGAATAGCAAATTATTTGTGGAACACTGAGAATTGGCCACCCGGTATCAAATTTGTGCTCTTGAATTAACTCAATGGCCATAGATATCACTACACTAATTAATGACGTGGCACCACATATGGAGAGGGGTGCTGGAAAATCACCAAGAGTGATAGCCTGCAAAATTTGTGCACAATATAAATAAAAATAAAAGAGAAATACAAAAAAAAAAAAAACTCATAATAAGTACTATCTGAATTAATGTTGGTATTGCATAATCATAAAATTATAGAACTCAGTTTTTGGAATTAAGGTTAATTTTTTATGTACTTAAGAGAAAAATCTTATGAATAAAAAAATACTAGTAGTAATTTGCTCTCAATTTATAATAATTTATCCTAAAATTACAATAATTCTTATATATTAAAAAAGAATTTCTTGTATGGAGAGTACTTCCTTACAAAGGCTTAGTTGGGAAATGCATTTACTTTTCACAATCCGTTTCTCGAACCTATTTTTTTTAAAGTTGATTTTATAAATATATATAATTTTAGCGTTTGATGGATAAATTTTAAAAGTTGATTTGATAAGTATTCTGGTGTTTGATAAAATAGTATTTTTTATTATAAAGAAATAAAATTAGCTATATATGATGAATGTATAAAATATAAATGAGGTTGTATAGGCAATTAATGATAGAAAAAGTACAATTAGCTTTTGAAAGCACCCCGAATGCCACTTCTAAAAGCACCCAAAAAAACAAAAACAGAATTTAAAAAGCAGGTGATTTTAGGTTTATTAAATGGTACCCGCTACAATTTTCAAGAAATAAAAGCACTAGTAACATCCAAACAACAATCTAATTTTACTGCAAATTTTGATTGCTAAATTTTGTGGTTAGGTACCTGTAAAATAATGTTGCTTGACAAGGTAAAAACAGCAGCCATAAGATACAAGCAGCCAATGAGCTTCTCAACATTGAAAATGTCATCATCATTATGTATAATAGCCATCACAATATCTTTACTTGTCCCACTTTGCATTAGGCTCATTGTAATTGCACCAATCACACATAATCCTGTGCCAATTATCTTCACTTTGCTATGCATGTACCTTAAATCCACTTTCTCAAACCTATATATATGTTTAAAAAAAAAAATTTACATAAAATTCCATATTAGAAATTGGTAAAAAAAAATCATTGGCTCAAATCTTCATCATTTGCATGCCTCAAAAAACTTGAGTGTAAGAGCCTATTCAGGATGAATTTATAAGAATGATTGAAATTACTATAAAAAAAAATTGCATTGAAAATGTAATATTAAAATTACAGATAAAAAATTTTATATTAAAAATTTTGATCTTAAAAAAATTATGAGATGAGTGTAATCATTTTTATTAAATTCATAGGTTAAGGGATTAATTGATGACAACATATCCAATCACTCATTTCTAGTTCATGTAAGGGTAAATTAGTCTTTGCAACCATTTGTGTTCCATTTTTTAAAAAAATTTGAGCATATTAAGATTTTTTTATATTAGAACGATTATAAAAGGGACCAAACCAGTCAGTATTTTTTAAAGGTAAGGACCAAATCTTTCTCCTTCTTACGTTTAAGGACTATTAGTGAGTCAACTAAAACTATGGTGACCAAATAGAATTTATATTAAAACAATGGGGACCATTAGAGTAATTCACCAAATATTATGTTTTCTCTCAATCAATTATCAAAACAATTTGTAGGTTTCACTAATTATCAAAAAAAAATTTATCAAAACAATTTTTTATCTGATTTGTAGGTTTAACTTGATTTTCCCCATAATTACTAATAATTTGGCAATGGAGCTTTATGCACATTAACTTGGAAAATTCTCACTTTTGAGAGATTAGAAACGACGGACCCATGAATTTGTTAAAAAGGGCTACAGCCTCTATCATAATTTCTTGGGCCAAAAGTTTTAGTGTAAAATTTTTTATTTATAATTTTAGTATTAAACTTATGGTGTAACTTTTTTTTTTAATAGATTCAACTACACACATAAAATTTATATTCATATGCTCTCAGTACACCTACATGAGAAATAAAGTTTTAGGACCAAAACTGTGGCTAATATATGGTTCAATTAGTTAGGCGGAACATTAATCTTCAGTCACAATAGTGTTTATAATTGAAATTTGTTGTTAGGAGTCTTGGTAAGTATAACACTAAATAAGTGTATATATTATCATGAGAAAATGCTTTAGATGTCAACCTATATCGGCGACTTTGTAATAGAATTGATCTGTTAAAATTCTTTTCCGGCTATATAATCGCCGATACACACTTTTCTCGTATAACAAACATCGCGTAACGTCTAATAATTTCGTATCTATTTCATCAAAAAAAGAAAGGAACTCAATTTCTTTCTTGGCAGTAAAAAGAGAGATAAAATTGATCAATACCCTAAAGTCGCGGCAATGAGAAAGATGAGCCCCGGAGTAAGGTTTGGCATAGCAGTCGCCATTGCGGGTGAGGTTCGCTTAATTCCCTTAAGATATAAACACTGAAATAATGCCCTGTAAACAAAAACAAAAATTTTAACAGTAAACTCTAAGTATTAAATCTATTTCTACAAATATATATATATATATATATATAAACTATTCAAGCAAAAACTTGCAACTAGCAGATTGTGGTACAGTATTGAAGATATGATCTAACCTACGAAGCTCGGAGCCACGGACATACTAAAATATATGCCTGAGTCCTTATCCGTTATGTGCTGAACAAGCATACCTCGCTGAGACTTTGAACTACGTATCAAACACTCCATTTTGTTGTGTTTCTTGAGTTATTTTTATTTGAAACTTCAAAAATACGTGTTAGAGAACCCATATAGCATATCCAGTTAAATTATGTAAGAATTGTTGGCCGGGAAGTTATATACAAACTTATTGTCATATTTGCAGAGCTTAATACTCTATGGTTTCTCTCAGCATATTTATTACTGGTAAAATAATAATGAACTATACTATGGTATGGTATCCTCGATGCATCCGTGACTCCTTTTTCTTCACAATTGACATGCCCGAGTCTATATCAGAGTCCATATCCGAATCCATATCTATATCCGTGCTGCTTAAATTTACCATACAAAAGACAAACACTAAACAAAGAGAAAGACTTGTATGTTTATATTTACTTACCCTCCAAAAGAAATTAAAATCAATTGTATCAACAATTTCAGACTCAATTTTCCCGGCCATCTATCCCTGCAAAACAAACCCATGAACATGTCATTTTTTAAGCCTTCTCAAATCACATCTCCATAAATTGAGAGAGAGAAAGAGAGAGAGAGAGTGAGGTATGCCTTTCGAAATAGATGGAGGGAGGAGTAAAAACTAAGAATGTGGAAAATGAACCAAAAATGACAATGGTGAGAGGGGTAATCCCCAATGACAATATATAACTCATCAGCCCTGCATTTCCCGCGACTATTATTTGGACCCCTATTAATCCTGATATTATTACGAAATCTTCGAGCATTTTTCTCTTCGGCATCTCCTTTCTCCTCAAGAAAACGCACCCCTTTTCCACTCGAAAACACCTTCATTCCCACATAGCCTTCACTTTAATTCTTATTCATGCCCTTTGTGTTTTTTCTGCCTTTCTGTCATCAAGTTTGTTGGCAATCTCTCTCTGTCTCTCTCTACCTCCCTCCCTATCTCTCTGAGAAAATCTTTGGCCGGTTTTGGATTAATTTGTTTAAAATGAAAGGTGGAAATTGATGTTATTTTCATACATTTGCAAGGGATGGTGCAGGATGAAAATGGTTCTTTGTGCCTATTTATAGCATTTACTATTAAATGGCAATCTCTTAAAATATTCCCCTTTTTTCTCCCTTTGTGTCTATCAAGTATAGCAATTACTATCTCATACCCTTGTGTCTAACTATACGTGTTTTGTCAAACATAAAAGAAATTTCATAATTGCTCATGATTTCTCATGCATATATAACAAACAACAAACTTTGGCACTAAAGCATTGTCTAGCGAAACACGACAACATTGTAGGCTCAATTACTTGGGAAGTAATTCGATGTTACTATAATCATGATCTGTATGTCAATTAATATACTTAATTATCAAAAAGAAAATCTTCTACCCATATATCAATTGATTAGGCATGCGGAAGGCGCTATGCCACTACAAAGGGTGCCTCAACACGCAGCCTATGTCGAACACCATGTCTATGGTTTTGCTATTAATTAGAAAGATAACCGAAAAGCCTATTATTACCAAAATTAAGGAGCAAAAGGAAAGCTTTTGAATCACAACAGTCAGAAAAATTATCACCAAATGTGACTAATTGATATCTTGTGCCAACCCTTTGTATCAATTTTCTTAAGTAACTGTTGAATTGCATACAGCCATTATTTACTCTTTGGCTATCAAAAAGTTCATCAAAACTTCTCGAATCAACAGAAGTTTTGGCACAGCCAATAAAAACGCGTCCTCAATGCCGTGAACATAAAAGTTTCTCGGTTGTTGGATGACTCAAGTCACCTGGGCACCGATTGACCAAGCTCTACTCGCAGAAGAAACCGCAGTGTGGAGAGGCAACAAAGACATCGCACAATCAAGCTCTGATGGAGTTCTGTTTACACAAAGCTAAAAGTCAATATTTGCCTGTCAAGAACTGAACATCAGAAATCTAGAACATCTCCCATGATAGATTTTGCAACGGTGTGCTTGGATTAAGGTTTTGGAAACAAAGGGGAGTTCTATTAATTGCTAAGGAAATGATAAATCGATAACCTATGCACAACTAGCAACAAATTTTTTATGGTACCAATAAATGTGTGGAAAGATTTGAATCGAGTAAGGTACAGCACAAGGATTTCATATCGTTGTTGTACACTAGTCATTTCAGATGCTTAAGGCCCGTTTCCAAAGCGCAACCTAGTTTTTGACGTTCTCATATGCTCAGGGCTGGTTTAGTATCAGCTTTTACAAGACAACTTCTCTGCTCTTTGCGTAGAAAAAACTCAAGGTGTTTGGCAACCAGCTTTTTCTGCTTAAAAAACTACCTATTGTGCTGAAAAACGATAAAGCTAGAAAAATGGAGCTTTTTTCTGGCTTTTTCCGACATAGTGTGCATATAAAACCATGTTTAGAAAGTTTTCAATATGATATGTTCCTACGAACATTAATGGCATAAAAATTTTGGATGATAGTACACTTTTAACATACCAAAATAAAATACATATTTACGCCACAATTTTGTTAAGAAGCATTTTCACCCCCCCCAAAAAAAGGGTGCAAATGGGTTTCTTTGTTTTACAATCAGATTTCAATTCAGTAAAAAGGGAGGTGCAATTAACGGAATTATTTTTAACAATGAACTAAGTCCGGCAGTTTAACCGAAGGCAAAAACTAAGGGCATTCGCACTGGTATAACTAAATACAACCCCTAAATTTTAATATGAAAACCTCAAATTCTAAAGGATGCTAGTCTATGGAGATCGTCCACACCCATTGCTCAACTTAAAATAGAACTGACAATGAACAATAGTCCAAGGGTACGCACGAAGCAAACCCCTTACATTTTAGGAGAACGAATACTACGAGATACACCTGGCGAGTTGTTCCCGTAAATTTAATTTAAAAGATTTCGGAAGGGGTATAGAATACTGTCTAGTTGGCTCCATCAAGTTTCCATCATGTTCTGGAAAAACATAATTTTTTTTTTTATTTCTTTCACAATATGATCGATACAGTGAAACTAGATGATATATAAAGATCACTGTTGTATCCTCCAAAATCAGTTTGGAATAGGTTTATACAAATAAAATTCTGTACATTACTCAAAACCAAGGAAAAATTATTTTGCTTTCTTATGTCCAAAAAACTTTGTATTATACTGCAATGATCTCTATAAATTATCTATTTAGTTGTATCAATCATTTTGAAAAATAATAATAATAACAAATTCTATCTCCCGGAGAGGCAGGACACCCGGACTCCTTCCCCAGCGGAAGGGGCATACATACATACATACATATATATATATATATATATATATATATATATAAAGAAATTGAGCAGAGATTGGGTTGTTAGAGATGACCTAGAGAAGGAGAATCGAATTAACGGCGAATCTGAGAGAGATGAATCTGCCGCATTTACTCGATTGTTTTTTTTTTTTTCCTTTACAAATAAAATACTAAATGAATTAAATTACGGTATATACAATGTAAAATCATTACATTTTATTAAATAGAAAATTTTACGTTATAAAATAATGTAATTTTTTATTTTTATTTTTATACTCCGCATAATTAGAAATTGAAACTATAAAAAAATGTATAATAACACTATTAAATGATTGTATATTTATATTTAAAATATATGTAATGACTTTACAAATTATTTTATATTTCATTAATTAATGTATTTAGTATTTTAAATTAAAAAAAAAACTAATGAGGCATGGAGGAAACATAAAGAAGTAGTGGATGATCCTGATTCCAGACTCGTTCTTTAGAAGTAGTTTTTTATATGATTTTAAAATTTGCTTTTATTTTTCTATTTTTAATTATTAAAATAACTTTAAATATATTTAATATTTAAAAGTTCTTTATAAGCAGTTTTTTTATATTTTAAAAAATTACTTTTATTTTTTCTATCTTTAATTATCAAAATAATTTAAAATTTATTTAATACATTTATCATGTATACTTTCTTTTGTCTTTTTAGAAAAATGATTATCTTTAGCAAATGCTAGAATATGTATTAAGAGAAAAACTTTTGAAATTATTTACCGAATACTTGAATTACACCCATTTTGGTTATCAATTTTTTAAAATAATTTTGAAAAGTAGATTTTCAAAAGCAAAAGTGTTCCCAAACTAAGCCTTTCCAAATAATCGTTTATGATTCGTGTCATCCCTTAAGGCTTCATTTGGTGCAAGGATTTCTCGTGAAAAAATTTCTCTATAAAAAATAATGGACTCAATTCTAATATTTACTTTTCCGTCATATTTTCCACCAAGAAATCTTAACACCAAACGCACTATAAGTCGGAATAACTAGAAAAGCAGCCCGACTACCGAATCCTCACTCTCAAACTATTAAACCAAGACAAAAATACTAAAAATATGCAAAGCGTAAACTAAACTTTAGTGTGATACTTGATTAATTACACCTTATTCTTACAATAATAAATATAAAATGAATACAGCTACAGCTCCTTATCTTACATTCAGGTCAACTCGTACAAAGTTATCATTTACTGAAATTATGAACCAGCAATTTATATCTGGCTACGGATCGAGATAATACTAGCACGATAACCTCCCGTATCCACGACCAAATCTTGGCAAACATATATTCATCTCCGCGATCATGATATCTATCTTAATAAAAACAATGTCGAACTTAGTGAGCTCCGAGGGTCAAATCTCAGATCGTTTGATAGGAATATCAATAACTACAATTTAATTATTAGTTGACAAAAGTATTATAAAAGAAAATATTATATCGAGAAAATATTTAAATCATGTCGGAATCGCTTCTTAAAAAATTTGTTCACACGTCAGTTGTACTGTCCAAATCAATCGCTTTCTTAAAAGTTGTCCATAATCCATTTTTCGTCAAAAACAATCTCTTAAAATATTTCATGTATACTTTTCTATAATAGTACATAAATACATACACAAAACACATCAACAATCTGCATGAACCGTCCCTTGGTAATAAGAGAGGAGTTCAAGTACTGTCATCCAAACCATTGCATATCAAGCGTTCACGTACCCAAATAGCCATAATGTCCATTTCAAAAAACACGTCATCCAATTCATTTGCCGTAAATTACCAACCATTCATGCCAAAATACTCGCACAAAAATATATAAATTTAACTCATCTCACTATTAGAGCATCTCTAACCATACTCAGCAAAATAACTACTCAAAA
>MKEJ01085819.1:0-10581 GCA_001753735.1 Embelia ribes | reverse complement strand
TATTTAGTTGTTAGCTTGATTTCATTCCTTAAACACGAACAACTTTCCGTGAAATATGTCACTTAGGTCTCTACTTCTTTGAGACTTATTTTTTTTCATGTTGTATTGTGTTTTGAGCTTTTAATAAACTTTGTATCTTCACGTAAACTTGCTCAAACATTAGTCTCTTAATGAACATAAATTAAATTTTATTTCTGACTTATTTTTTATCATCAAAATATATTTGACTAAAACTTGGCCAACAAATTTATTCTCTCTCGTCTTTTTTAATATGATATCGAGCCCAAAATGTTGGATTTCCTTTCAATCCCTTTCTAAATAAAAATAACCAAACCCCAACCATACTGACCGAGGGTCATGCCACCATATGGCGGCTCAAACCTCAAATGATGCAGCCGTGATGACTACTACCCGGATAGTAATGAACGAAATCGGACCACAGAAGGTCCAAAGGCTTATTACCGATGTCTCATCCCCCTACCTTATCAACTCTGTTGAGTATCCCCGATTATCGCTCATCGAATAACCATTAACGGGTGATAATTATTGTTTGATAACAAAGTGGTTTTTTGTGCACTTATGGCAAAAAATAAGTATGGCTTTGTCGATGGATCATTTTCGCGACCCAATGATAAATCCTTACATGATTTATGATATTGATGTTCTACGACGATCTTTTGCTGGCTAACCAATAGTATTAAGGTTTCGTTAGCTACCAGCTTCATACTTGTGACACACCGGAATGACTTTGGAGTAAGCTTGAGGCGCGATCCAAAAATGGGAATAAAGCGCACAAGTTTCATCTCAAACGTGATATTACGACGACTAAAAATAATAATTCTTCTATTACCTAGTACTACAGCACTATAAAAGTCGCTTGGAACGAGTTGGACTCCATTAGAACCATTGGATCAATTCATGACCTTGAAACCGAGAAGTCCGAGGAACGTGTATTCGAACTCCTCATGGGGCTCAATGACTTTTGTCACGGGGTTAGTTTTCTCAAGGTACCAGTGCGTCACTTAGCTTGTCAAGTTTCCCATTTGAAAGCTAAGTTAGCCTAACCTCTAATACCTACAAGGAAGAAGTTAGCCGAACCTTTTAATGCCTAACCTTTTATACCTTTGTATTGCAACTCAACTCTCAATGGCCACAAATAGAGGGTGATCACCCGTTTCTATACAAGTTCTCATCCCGAATGAATGGGCAGTTGAGATCAATACAACACAAAATTTTAAATATCAGTTATGGCTGCTATAATAGTTGTGGTATAATAATTTCGAAGTGAAATGAACGTAACATAACGGTTGCGAAAATCGAAATTGCAAATTTTTTTCAATTTTGCTCAACTCATCTAAATAGGTATAACGTTCATGATGGTCATAATGATCCATAACGGCCGTTATGATGCCATAATGACTGAAATTGTGATCGTGACTGTCATTACAGTTGCGAATTTCAATCTTGACAATATAACGGATCGTTTCGATTGCAGAGGCCGTTAAAACAGAGCCAAGTTTTTAAACCTTGAACTAATCAAATGGTTGTGAAAAGGGGATTATAATACTCTAATACCTTCATGCTATTTCAATTTACATTATATCTTAGTCTAATACATTTCAGATTACTCTACAAATGCTTAGAATAAACAAGAAAATAGTAGAATAAAGTAGGGTCTTCTACATTCATTCGTAACTTTTTTCGCAACTTATTGCGATAACGACAATTCAATATGTCTGATCAAAATAGTTTGCTATATTTTTCATGAGTTTTATTGATACAGTTGTAAATTTTAATTTTATTTAATATTTTGAGCGATTACAACTACTTCCATTAAAAATTTTAGGCTCATAATATCAAAAGTAGATGCTAAAATTACATGAAAACTTCAAAGTGTGTATTATCAATATTATATATACATTATTCATGTAAAAGAATATGGAAAAGATCAAATCCACCACATCCCTCATATAGGGTAGGTTTAATTGGAGATTCAAGACCTTGCTTCACTTATCTACAGAGCCTTTCTGTCTGTAGCATATACAGACTCATTTTCAGCCGTTAGATCTTAGCAAGTAGATCCAACGGATCTAAACAGTAGCTCCAAATTAAACAAAAAAAAAATCAAAATACCCAAATTAACAACAGAAGAGAGAGAGTGAGACGACGAAATACAGAATAGAGAGAGGCGATGACAGACGGAAACGAAGAGAGAGAGAGAGAGAGAGAGAGAGAGAGAGAGACGACCATCTCTGGTTCCGTTCAGGTATATCCGATCTCTGAATCTTCGATAGCACTTCAATTTTTTTTCTAATTCCATTTTTTTCAATTTATGCAAAGGTTGCCTTGATCTTTTGGTCCGTTTTAAAGTGATTGGGTGTGTTAACAAATGAAGGTGTATTTGGGAAAAGCTTGGTACGATGTTTATATTACGATTAATGATAATCATAACGACTCATTGTACCAACTTATTATATAAATTTGGATTGTGTGACTTTGAATTGACAACGTCACTGCATATTCTCTCTCTTTCTTAAAAACAGACAGGATGAGATGGTTAATTATGAAATATATAATCAATGAGTTGGTATGAATATCATTGTCCGTATATTAATTAATTTAAGTTCCGTTATTTGTTTTGTATGATGCCCGTTTGGTGTTTGATGAAATATTTGCAAGGTGAAGCCTTTTACTTATAAAAATACGTTTCATTTTTTTTTTTTTTTGTTTAGTACATTGCCCATAATGTGCTCGGTGAAATGCTTTTAATGTAAAGTTTCTAGAGGTTCAACAATTTAGAGATTTGTGAAGGGAAAAAAATAGATTTTAAGTCTCTCCTTTATTATAAATAGATTTGAGTTGTTGGTGTAGAGAATGCTTTCAAATTGATACTTGACTATGAGAGGATTATATCATTGAGCTGTTGCTACTTATCTAATTAATATTTTGGATTTCATAGTTTTTTTGGTTTTTGCTTCAAAATAATAAGAGTTTTCTAATTTTGTTAGTTCGCTTTTATTGTTTATGGTTTCTTTTATTTTTGTTTTTCTGATAAGGTTTGGAGGTTGAGTATGCCATAAGAGAGACTGAAAATATTAACATGCACCTAATGTTGATATCCATTTGGCCATTATTTTGCGGGTTGCTGGTCCACAAGGTTAATATTTTGAATGGCAGAATGAAAAATATTCATGATGTGATAAGAGGAGCTGGAATAAGCTGACATGCGCTAATGCGTGAACTAGAACTTGCAAAAGAGAGAAGTTGAATATGCTAAAAGAGAGGCTCAAAATGCAAAAGGAGAGGATGAAAAATGCGAAAAGAGAGAGAAAATGTGAAAGAAATGGTATCAAAAGGAAACAGAGCTGAGAATGTTTCATGTGTTTGGCCATTATTTGAGCAACTTCAGTAAGCAATTATTTGAGCAATTTCAGTTTGCCTATTATTTGAGCAATTTAAGTTACTGCAAATGATGTTTGTGAGCAATTTTGTTGTTTGTGTGCAATTTCAATTGTGAAATGGTGTTTGGTTTGTGGGCAATTTCAAATCTGAACTGGTGTTTTCTGCGTAAATATATGTGTCTGTTGTTTTATGCACAATCTTGTTGTGAACTGAATTGGTTAATGTAAATGCAGAAACTGAGATGTGAACAGAACTAAGATTTTGTTTCAGAAACTGAACTGGTTAATGTAAATGCAGAAAATGAACTGAGATGTTACAATTGAAACACAGAACTGAAATGCAGAAATTACACCAATTTCTGCACCAGAGTTTACACCAGAACTGAATTCAAACTGAACTCAAATGTTTGAAACCTGCAAAATGTTTGAACTGAACTAAAATGCTTGAACTAAACTGAAATTGAACTGAAACGAAACTGAATGAAAACTGAACTGAACTCGTTAAGTTTCAATTCTGAACTGAATTGAACTGAACTAATAAAGTTTTAGTTCTGTGTCTGTTGTTTCAGTTTATTTTAGAACCGAACAGAACTGGCTGTTGTCACAACAAACGCAAAACTAAAGTGCAGAAACAGAAACGCAGAAGCTTAAATGCAGAACTGGAATGCAAAACTGAAGTATACACTCTAGTAGTCTGTTTCAAGATACCACAACTCCTGGCTGTAAGGTGGGGGACTGTCTGACAAGAGTTACAATCACTATGGGATTCTTTGTCCCTAACTCCCATAAAAAATAAATAGAACCCAGTGAAAATTTTCTCCATGGACATCCCACTTCCTAAATCTTCTTTTAACTTAGTATTTACTCATTCACTTAATTGTGTAATACGAATACCAGTAGTGAATACATCTTTCATGTATGCACGGAACCATTGCTTTTTATTCTTATAGATTTTCGTAACTCACTCGTTTCCAACTAAATCATATTTCTCAACCATTTTCATCCATTTATCTTCGAACACATCTACATTAGGATACTCATACATGCAACACCAATAGACATAATAAAATGACCTCATTTGGTTTCCCAAAATTCTACTTAAGTTTTTCATTGCGTTCTGGCCTAAGTGTCAAGAATACAACCCATGACGTACATGAGGCATAGCGACTTCACGTGCCAACTTCATCGCCGGATCTTGATAGGTAAATATTATCCCCGAAAATTTCCTCCCATGACACTCAATGAAAATATCGAAAGCCCATGCAAGTGACTCTGCAGTCTCATCATATAACAAAGTTGCCTCAAAGACTACCATTTGCCTATGAGTATTGTACCCATAAAAAACTTAATGGTTGCGACTGATTGTTAGTGCCAAATGTGGTGTTGAATGTCACCACATCACCAAAAGCTTGAAAGTCTACTAACATCTTCGAATCGGCCCAAAAAAAATTTATTATATGTCGGTCACAATCAAACTAAAACTGCCTGAAAAACAAAGTGCTTTGGCTAGTTTTTTTTTTTTTTTTTTAAATCAAAGTTCTATTTGTCCTCCATAGTTTCAATTTCAACAATATAATAATCCTGCTTAGACTAGAGATGTATCCTTATATCCTGAATGGTAAAACCCACGTGGTTAGTATCACCAGCTTCAACTGCCATGTATCGATACGTTCCAAAAGCACCTAGTCCCGCACTAGATGCAACATCAATAGCTTGAGCTGGAACAAGGTTAATAGACCTGTGAGCTCTAAGCAAATGAACAGTTTCATTATTCTCTAGTACGTGATTATGATTCCCCACAAAGGATTTCACGTAAATTTCGCTTTTTCTTGATTGAAACCAACAACTAATTTAACATGACATTTAGATCTTGAGTTCAGACGATGCTAGGAGTTTAAGCGTCATTTATCTTCAACCCTAAGTCACCGGAACATGGTGCGGGTGCGGGAGCGAGCAAGCGTTAAATCTCACAAGCACCGAATTTGAGAGCGCCTTAAGAGCGCTTGATTCTTTTAATTTTAATATGAATAAAGCTATTTGTAAATTGTATATTTGAAAATTTAAATATTTAAGGTGATGTTAAAAAGTTAATTATAAACACGTATACTTAATATAATATGCATATTCATATACTCAGCGAAAGAGAACATTAGTAACCGTCCACATCGATTTTTGATTGACTTGTACCAATGTGTTTCAAGTATAACTAGAAGCAATAGGCTTTCAATGTTCTACAAAATGGGCCTTTAAGCGCGAATTTGCCGTGATTTTTGTCCAAGATTGCCAATCTGCAATTTCAGAGTGGGTATGTTCCTCAATACCCACGAATCTGGTGACCTAGCTTCAATCTTTAACCTGCTCGTGAATAAATGTAGGACCTGCTTAATATTGTTTTTCGATCGTTCTTACTCTTGCTTTTATGATTATATTTGATTCGCTCATAGAATCTTGTTTCATATTGGTTCCAAAATTCATCAACCATTTCAATTGATTCAAATTCCATCCCTACAATCGGTCCTCCTCAGTTGATATATGCCGATATACAATTCTATTGATCTAAAATTTTCATATATAATTTTAGATTAATCTAAAAAAAATCATAAGTTGTTTACTTAAAAGCTTAGGTAACAACTTCTAAAATGCTTGGTGAATAATCCGAGACTAATATTTACTTCATGTTTATAAATTTTTTTTTGAGAAATTTCATATATTTTTTTCCCACTCTTATTGATCTAAAATTTTTATATACATTATTAGAGTAGCTTTCATACAAATACAATGCAAATACATGATACACACATACATAATTTTTTTTTACCTAAATTATACACACACATGCAATTTTAGAAATCAAAGCCAGATAATTTCATTGCCAAATGCAAGTTATTCAAGATTCACCAAATTCTTATTACCAAATGAAAATTTTCTATTGTGTGCGATTAACAATAAAATTAAATGAAAACATTCATAACGATTTCAAGGTAAAACACACATAAATTTTCAAAACATTAAAAACATTGATGATAAATATCACCTGTTCTTTATGAAGATGAGAGGGATATGAACTTGCGAAGCTGCTCTTTCTTGTGTCTTTATGTCTCTTTCCCAATTTTTCTGTATCTCTCTGTACCTGTCAATTAATCAGGGCAAACCTTTTAATTTGGTTTCAATTAAAATACCCCGCCCATTTTTCCTATACTTTTTGGTTTCATTTGAAATTAAATCAGAGCCCTCTTCAAATTTAACGGTTAGGTTTCATTTGGATGCATTATTTTAAAAATTCCATCTTATTCAGGCTAAGACAAGAAATGGGCTCAGCTTAAAAATTTAGCAGCTAAATGTTGTCCAATTTTTAAGTAACAAAGATTGAAAAAGTTGAGCTAATAAGCATCGAACAAAGAAGGCCAATATAATGTAGATAACACAAGAATATTAGAAAGGGGAGGTGAATTGGGAACGTATAGTGACAATCTATTTTTAGAGAATGGTGCTTGAGTATGGTGATTAGGGATTTTGGTCTTTGTTTTGTGTTAATTTTGTGTTTCACTAAGTCAGTTGGGGCGCCAAAACACCTATATATAGTCTTCCAACTCATAAACCTCTCTAAACACCCATCCCTCTTAACAAAAATGAAATTATTTCTAATTGTTGTGGCCCTTTTTAGGCTCTCTCAATCTGTCTTGGGGTAACAGAAAACTCAATTTCCCTCTATATACCACCCCCTATGCACCTAGCGTACCATAACGGACCGTTACGAGATGATGATCTACACGTTTCCCTCGTATGGTGCTGAAAATTTTCACCTTCTCAAAAGTCGATTATCTTAGATTTTATTCTCTCCTTAAACGAAGCCCTGGTTAGTGTGCCTTCTGTGTCCAAATAGTGGCAAACAATTGAAACTAGTCAACCCGAGGATGCGATGTCCTTGTGCAAATCTCCAAAAAGGGCATAGAGACAAATCTCCAGAAAGGGCACAGATACCAGAGCTAGCCTATCGGGTCAACTCTAGACCCGGTGGACTGACTCTGGCCCTGACTGCCACAGACATCTACATGGAGGGGTTTCGTATGAGTTGTCGATATAGAGAGGCAAACACCCAAGGGAAGTCGGTCGATGTTGTGGGTGACTCAGCCAGCCAGTGCCAGGCCGTTCCACCAACCCGTTTATGGGCCTCATATGCTGCCGCTGCGCGTGCCTAACGGCCACATAGGGGCTGATGGCATGGTGATAAATATTGCGCATATTTTGGCTGGGGCCGTGACCAACCTGTTTGGGAGCGGTTATTTCATGGCCTCGGCTGATGGGCCAATTGAAGCGACTTAAGTTTGCACAGGGTTATACGGAAAGGGCTCGTCCAACGGATACACTGGGGAGCTGTTGAAGGATAATGTGACTGGGGCAAGCTTTAACACGTTCGGTGCAAACGGTAGAAAGTATCTTTTGGTTGTTTTGTTTAGCCTCAATACCTTTCAGTGTTTAACCGTGATTTAATTGTATAAATTAAAAACCGGAGGGGCTAGGGATTCTCCTTTTTCCTACTCTATTCATGTAAATATCGCAAGATCCTGTTCCAAAAGCCGACGATTGCCAGCTTTTACAAGTCTAGAGGCAACATAAACGGTTATTAGATGTGTAATATCAACAAGGTAAAATTTCTGCCTAGAATCTATTGCTGGTGTATGAATTCATAAACAAACGAATGTATAGATGCATTTACAGAAGTGCTTATCAGACCTCACATATTTAAGTCACTGTGTCATATATCGGAACAACCGCTTGGGCATAAATTAATACATCGGGAGTATTCAACATCCAATTTCATTTTAAAATTTCCCCATGTATTCTAGGTTTCTTTGTGTATGCTTTATGCTACTTGTAAATTTGGTATATGAATTGCAAAATACTAAAATCTTGTTTTTACATTTTTGGAAACGTTTCTAATTTAATGGCCTTGGCCCAAGGACGTTTCTATTTTTTTCCCCTCTCTTTTTCGTATGTATTTCGGGCACATGATCCATATATGCAGTTACCTTTGGTTAGAACGAAATGTTAAGCATAAAATTGGGCCTCGAATTAAAGTTAGGGCCCCATTTGAATTGGCTGGAAAATTGAGTAAGCTTAGCAGAAGGCAAAATATATTGCCTAACAAAATAAAATGGAGGTAATGGGAATCAAGAGGGTGTATGCTGTGGCTACTCCAACCGTGTCTGTCACTAGTGGTTTTTGCCAAGATGGCGAGCGCATAATGGAGGATTTTTACTAGCTTGCTGTCATAAAAGATGCATATTTTGGGCAAATCAAGTCTGCCCAATACATTCAATAGCCACCCCCTCAGGGCCAAGGGAAAGGAAATCCCTTTTCTTCAATATGCAATTCAGGTTGGAGGAACCATCCCAACATGTCGTGAAAGAATGAGGCTCCCTCGCCTCAAATTTCCAATACAAGTCGGGACATAAGCCACTCGGGCAGAGGACATATGTAACTCCGCCTTATCGACAGCACAAGCCGTTTTCACCAGTAAGCGACCATCGTGTTGATCAATTGGAAAAGACTAAGACTGAGATAAAGATAAATTAACAAAAATGAGTAGGTATACCTTACCAAGAAGGAGAACATTGTTCTTCAATCACACATCTTGCCTAAATATAAGGACCCTAAATATCCTATTATTTTATGTGTGATAGGTGATTTTGAGATTGATGTGCTCAATTTAGGGGTTAGTGTTAACCTACTACTTTATTTGGTTTATAACCAATTCGGTTTAAGGGAACTCAAGCCGATTAAGATGATGTTGTATTTCAGTAATAGGGAATATGAGGTTGCGAAAGGCATAATCGAGGATGTACTTGTACAGATAAGCAAGTTAATTTACCCCGTCAATTTTGTGGTATTGGATACCAATGTTCTGCCCACTTCCGTTTCAATCATTCTTGGATGGCCATTCTTGGCGATGTCTAAAACTCTTATCAATTGTTGAAGCAGTGCAATGGAGATTTTATTAGGATATATGAAAGCGGAACTTAATATTTTTTATATCAAATCATTGAATGATATACCTAGTCACGCGGGAGAAAATGAGTTTGTTCTAATTTGTGCAACTACGAAGTCTTTTGGAGATAGAGTGGGGATAATTGATACTTTACAAGATGAGGAGTTAGTCCGAAAAGAAACTAGGTATTTGAGTAGGTTGAGGGAGGTGACAAGAGAATTGTAGGTAGTGACATACCTAGGGACAAACAAAACCAATATGTAGTGATTATGAATTCGTGTGGTTCGTATTGATCCACCAAATTATGGTTGATAGTATATTTGAGGAGGGTGTTCTTTGTACATAGCAATTTCTTTTTGATATTCCTTTTGTTCTTTTTGGTAGGTCGAGTCGCACTCCTTTAAATATGAATATAGGAACTATATTCGGTTTAGATAGGGGATATGTTAGTGTACAATATATACCAATCTTTGTTAAAAAAAAAAAAAAAAATTCAAATTTAGTTCCAATTTTTTATTGGAACTGAGCTTTATATTGCATTTTTAATAATACATTGGCATAATTGTGAGTCATAGGTGGTGTTTTAGGTCTAGTTTTTATTTTTAATTTTTTTTTTTGTTTTTCAGTCATTGTACAATTTGTTCAATCGAACTATCAAATGAAAAATGGAAAAAGAACCCAGAGGAGTTCGAGGTTTAATCGATTGAACTAGTTTTAGTGAAATTGACTTTTGAACTTTGATCGATCGATCAAAAAGTGGGAAAACGGACAAGAGTTTTTCGATCAATCGAATTGCTTGAACAAAAAAAAAGTGTCTTGTAGGACTGTTTTAGTTGAGTTTTTGGACAAATGTATTTATTTTTTTCTTCTTCTTTTGATTTATTTATTTTTCAGTATGTTTGGACTAAGTGTGATTAGATAGTGATGGCCTTTCACTTTTATGTATAGCATCTATGGCTAACCTTTTATTCTCATTATCATGCATGTTCTTTTATGTCATTTTTTTATTATGCAATGATTATGAGGCGCAATGGTGTTTATTATTGATTACATATAATATGTTGATCGTGTTTTCTATTTGGTGCATAGTATTTAATATAACAGGTTTTGAGGATTAAAGCTGCACTAAACGGGATTGCATGCTAATTAAATCATACCAATATACATACGAATATCAAAAAAAAAAAAAAA
>MKEJ01085817.1:0-19178 GCA_001753735.1 Embelia ribes | reverse complement strand
ATCCTTAAAATATAGTAATTCGTACAAAAAATTTTTTGTAAAATGATTTTTGTATTGATTTGGTTTTCCTTTAAGACTCTGTGACATTTATTTATATGAAAATTATTTTCATTAATTATTAAATTTTACACGAAAGGATAATGTTGTGTAAACAAGTTAACAAATTCTTTGAATT
Source organism: Embelia ribes (assembly GCA_001753735.1). Taxonomy (NCBI): domain Eukaryota; kingdom Viridiplantae; phylum Streptophyta; class Magnoliopsida; order Ericales; family Primulaceae; genus Embelia; species Embelia ribes. The sequence goes on along the minus strand of MKEJ01085817.1, from coordinate 19,003 downwards.
CTTGTTGTTTGACGTTCAAGGGGGTATCTATCAGTTTGCTATAACGTTACATTCCCTAAATATTTTTGGGCTAAAATTTTTTTTTATAATTTTTAGTGATCAATTTATAGTGTAATTTTTTTGTTAATGTAGGTCCAACACCCCCTCTCCCCACCCCCCCCAAAAAAAAAATAAATAAATAAATAAATAAATTCCATGGCCCCAAAACTTAAGGAAAATACTTATAATTGACACAACTTGTAAAATATACCTAGAATTCACGGGTTTCTAGCTGTTATTCTGTTGTAAACTTAAAAAATATCAAAATAAGAAAATAATATTAGGAATTCATAACATAAATTAATATTATGCCGAATTTTTAAGATACTTTTAAACCAAATATCGTACTACAGTTGATCATAAAACTCAAGTTTCTTTTGCAATCTCGTATTTTACTATGTTAGCTATTGCTAGTTATAAAATTTTTGGATCACCATCTCAAATTTCTTGTAGTTGCGATCTTTGATAAATAAAAAAAAGAAAATCTTCATTTTCGAACTAGAATAAAAAATCTTAAAAAGACAATGAAGCTACTTATCATGTCAAATCCCAAAATAATGTTCTAGGAAGTACGGAAAAGAATTTGACAATCATGTACTCAATTGTGTGTGCTCATAATCATGCTCCTTTAATTTCATATCCAAACAAAATTTATTTATTATTTTGTATTGAGCAACAAGTGAGTTTCTATTAAGTTTCATTAGTTCTTGTTTCCTATTAAATCACTTATCGTTATTTTAATTTAATGCCCAAATTAATTTTTTCAGCTAAGTAAGCTTCCCAAGAATCACTTATTGATCATGTCACTCCTTCCCATCTAATTTATATATTTTTTATATCGTGTTTAATTGTCACTTCCTTTATGATCTCGTATTATTATTACTTTATGCATGAATAATAGAAGAAATGATTTTATGTCTACTAAAGTAATCAACAAATAATTGGTACTTGTTATAGTGTGACCTAGTCCCAAAAAAATACTATTATATCATATCAACAATATCTTTAAGCTGAATATTCTAGGCGATAATAGTCTCAAAATTCTTTCACTCTGTAAGAAAGTTTGAATATGATAAAGGTTTAAATTGTGAAATGGCACTAAAATGTCATTAGGGTTGCATTTTGAGTACGAAAATTCTCATCAATTGCACTCCCTTTAACTTTTTTCTTTTTTCTTTTCTTTTTCTTTTTTTTTTTTGGAAGACTATCAATTGCATTTCTGAAAGTATACAAAGGCCTCCAAAATTCTATGCAGCCAAATCATACTTTCGTACATATATAATTGGTGTTAGTCTTCTAATAAATGATGAAATGCTAGTCTTGGGACAAAAAAATCAAACACATTTAATTTTGGAGTATATTAACGTCTAATTTTAATCATATTATGGTTCCTTCATAATAATATTCAATATATCTATTTTTAATCTAAGTTATTTCTTTTTTATTTTTTATTTTTATTTTTATTCTGTAGATGGGCACAGATAGCTAAACATCTACCTGGAAGAACCGACAATGAAGTTAAAAATTTTTGGAATTCTAGCATAAAAAGGAAAATAATCTCTCGTCATAGCCTCTCGAACTATCCAAATTGCCCAACCTTGGCTAACCCCTTTGAAGGTTTTCTATCTCCAAATCCAAACCCTAATTTGCTCCCATGCCCTCAACAAGAACAATTACCATACACTCCCACCCCAACTTCAGTGCTGCAAGGCTTTGATCAATTCAATTTCGAGGGCAATTTGGTCCATTTACCCCCTCAAGTCTCTATCCCAATTTTGGAACAACCTTCATTCGAACAATGTTGGCCATTGAATTTCCATCCCCAATTTGTTGATCATGAGCAAAGTTTCCCAAAACAAGAGGATTTTTGGTTTGCTCAAGGGTCAAATGCGGTGGTCAAACCTTATGATGACCTATTGATGGTGCCTAAAGACATGCCAAAAATATGTGACATGATCAATGTTACTATGCCTTCATCTAATTTAAATGAAGTTCTTGACCTTGTCAATATTCCATCTGGGTCGGGATCAGATCAAGTCGCTCCACACATGCCAGTCAGTAATCAGATACAATGTATCGATGCACTTCTGCCAGCAATGCCATCATCATCGCCATTGTCATCCTCATCATCGTCGTTGTCTCCGTTGGTATGCCCCCAATTTGTTCTCAACCCTAATCTACCTACAAGCTGGGATTAATAGACTATATATTATGGTATTTATATTTAGTAAATTATGTGTCTATATGGTGATTGTTTCTATCAAATAACAATGTTATTAACTATTTTGCGAGTGTGTATATCAAGGCATGTGCAGCCAGTTCTATTTATAGTAGCGGAAAACCTAAATAGAACTAGATTTATATAGTAGTTTGAAAGAGCATTGTTGTTTGTACGTAACTTAATTCTCTCTATGAGTACTCTATATTTGTCCATCAATTGCTTAAAATTCTCTATCCTAGCTGTTAAGTTATAGATCATGTTCATGGTAATATTAAACCTGCAATATTTACTAGTGAAATTTAATAGTTATTGGCATATTGCCTGGCACCTATTTATAAAAAAAAGGCACCATATGTGAGAGTTATATTATATATATTGTCTATATTATAGCATTTTGTTTTAGTTTTTAGTTTCCAAATTTTACAATGGAATACCTCTTCTCAAATTTCTAGAGATATTTCTTTTCACCCAGTTTACGAATGGTTTTGTTATAATAATGCATACATGCTTGTAATAAGCTTTGAAGAGTTTTGTAATCAGACCACACTGTCATAGTTAACCCTAAACAATGCCATAGTTTATCCCAAAGAGAGAGGGAATTAAAATTTAATTTGAAAGTACTTATCCTTTTTATTTGGATAAAATATAAAAAACAACCATATACCATTGGTCATTTTTAAATAGACTTTAAGTTTTTACAACTGACTACCATATATACATACAAGTGTCATGACATTGACACATTTTAAACTCATATCCACATTAACGATGGCTTAAAACTGAAAAAATACTCACCCATTTAGTTAAAAAAGTAACTTGGAATAAATAAATTAAAATTTAGGTGATTATTTTAGTTGATTTAAATTCAAAACTTGATTAAAATTACATGAGTAAAATTTAAGAATTATTTTTTGTTAAATTTTTTTTAACGAATCATAGCGAAGGAGGTGTCAATTGAACAAAATAAATAGTTAATAGCGGTCAAATGAAAAAGTTGGATAGCATTTGATGGTTAATTATAAAAGATGAAAGTATATGGTTGTCATTTGTAAACGAACTATTGTATGCGTATGTTTTTTGTATATTACCCTTTTATTTTTAGAACAAGAAACAATGGATTACGAAAAGGAAACAATTTTTTAAAATTTTTTATAAGATGCAATTAGAATTGATACTAAAAATACAAAATGAAAAAAAAAATGCACGAGTTAGAAAAAAAGCAGTAAAAACGTTGTAATATCTTATCTCATGTTCATGTGCTTCAATGGGGTTCAATAAATCTGGCCATAGGAAAAAAATAATGCGGCCCATAGAAAACAAGGGTGTAATACCAAGGCCTTCGCACCTCTTCCTGTTCAGATGCAATTTTGCATTCAATTTTACTTCATGACAAATATAACAAAAAAAATAAAATAAAATAAAATATCAAAGTCAATTGAAAGATATTTTTTGCATTGTTTCACAGAACCGTAATTTTCACGTGTCCTATGTTTTAAGTGACTTTTTTCTTTGGTAAATTGACTTTAAAATGAATACATCGGCAGACAGACATGAGATGGCAATTGACAAATTGCTTATAAAGTTTGACTGGACTCTCCATTTTGCCAATTTTCAAAGGAATTATTTCATCATAGAGACAAGTCCTCAAGCAGCAATGAAAGACTAACTTGCACAAACATAATCTCACTTCCTGATAACGATGTAAAGCTGTACAGAAAGTTCCACGTCATTATTGACTTTAAAAATGATACATTCGCAAATTTGGATGAAATCTATGACTTGGATGAGTTCAGTACAGCGTATGTTCACATACAATCACTTAATAATTAGTACATGATAGTAAAAGAAAATTTAGGCTGAATACTTAAACCGCGAGTATTGTCAATATCGGTAAGTACGTGAGTATTGATACATACAACCATCAGCAGACTCCCACCAACACATTGGCGGGAATCTGCGAAGGGGATATGTAAAAATCAACAAAAGAGGAGAAAACATAGAATTATTGTAATATCAATTCGAAGTACACTCAGGAAAGGCTATGTCTAGCACAAATCTACCCGATTAACCACAAAATAAAAGTAGGTTTGATTTTGAATCCCTGGGAAATCCTCGGACAAAACAAGTTGCTAGGGTGTTATTCTTGCCCTACCCTTGGCGATTCTTCGAGCAATGACCCTCCGGCCGCCCACAGTTGCTTTGCTGATCACATTTACAGATTTTTTGGCATTAGAACAGAGGTAAGTACTATAGTCTCTATATAGAACAGGTAAGCACCATTAAAAGAAAAAGCTTCGAACAATGATTTTGGATGACCTTTAAATTGGTTTACACTGAACATGAATATATCAATTTAAAAAGGTGAGCATGCATGGTACCGTGCATAAAAATATCAGTGCATGTGTGCTTTCTCCGAGTGTGTTCTACGGTTGTGTGTGTGAGAGAGAGAGAGGGGAAGGGAGACAGGGAGATGTACCGGGCCAAAAATCCATGATTCCTCTTCCTCCTGATGTTGCTTGGTTGGTAAGTTCTTTTGGGGAATAAGAGCATTGGCTCATTTGACGACCCATCTCCTGAGAAGAGACAAACTTTTTCAACTTAAATGGCAATGACAAGAAAGAGGCAGCATAAATATAATTTGCAATACCACTGACAGAGACCAAATGCATTTCCATAGATTTAGTAGGCTTAACAACTAAATTAAACAGCACCTTTTGTAACTTGACTACTTTTTGCTCAATTCAGCATATAATCGACACAATGGAAAAGCATCTTCCATGGCAGGTGACTACACAGCGACATCATCTCATATTCAAACTCTTAAACCCTTTTTTATTGTTTTTGATATGTTACTCCTAACCTTTTCGGATAGTCTTAATCACTCTGAATGCATTTCTGCGAAACAACAAAGTCATGTATCCCTCCCCATGGTGAATCGCCAATGGTAAACAGGAACAATATTATTTATGGACCCAAAATAAAAGTCCCTAACATCAAAATAGACACCTGTAACGATTTATTTAGATTGAATTGACACTCCTTTTATAGAGGCTTCTTTCAATATCACGAATGAGATTGTATATAAAGTATGAACTCTAAGTTTAGCTAATATTCATATCATTGGTATCTTCAATCCCTCACATTATCCCTCATAACACCATCAAGTGGCAAATTTTATGAACATTTTCTATTGAAAGAGCAAACCACCGTGACAACAATGTACACAAATATTCAGAATATTTAGTATCTTGTATTGTAACAATCTTTCCATTGTATCTCTACAAAACGATTCGACCTTACACACCATCATTATTTAATTATTTAAAGTAAATTTTTAAAGGCACACCAATACTCCAAAATGCCTCCCTGTCCCGAATTGTGGGAACTAACCCCTGGAACCCTCTCACAAGTGCATCCAAACACTATTTTAATTCCCAAAATGATAGGTTATTTGCTACAATGCTCCTCTCAAGGCTTAAACTAGATAACTACTATTCATACCCAATTAGAATATATTTAACTTGGGCTTTTGTGTAATCATTCTTCACATCACAGTCTAACTTTAGAGTTTGAGGTATAGAGATTAAAATTTAGGGGTATAAAATAGTTACACTGTTGGGAATCCCAAATGTTAACTAAAATAACAACAAAAAAAAAGGCTCTATAAAAGACCTTAACACACTAGTGGGCACAATCACAATTATTCAATTACTAGAAACATCATCAAAATAGCAAATGAAGATCTAATTCATGTTACAAACACGCACGGGCGGACCAAGGATTAAGATATGAGTAGTGAACCTCGTATAATTTTTTTTTAAAAAGGCTAAAAGGTTATCAATTTTTTTTTTTGAGGACTAAAGCTGTGAAAAAAAATTTACACTTAAATTTTCCAAATTATGGCGACTGTAAACCAACTAGCAAGCTCACATGTTCGCCAACACAAGTATATATACATGTACATATATATATATATAGGGAGGGAGAGAGAGAGAGAGAGAGAGAGAGAGAGAAGGAGGAAAGGCTGATTGTTCTGGTTTATTTGCAGAGCGTAGACAATGAAATTGTATTATGGGAAGCAAAAATGAAGGAACAATCTCCTGGAGAGGTAAAATTTTGTTCACTTCTTTGTTCTTCTCAAAAATTAAAGTTTCAGTCATTTCCCACTCGGATTGATCTAGGACTTGGTTTATATTCTAGGGCTCAGTTGACATCCTACAAAAGTATCCAGTTCCAGAATGCGACATTTGGTTTATCAAATTCTCATGTGATTTTCATTACAATGCTGCTGCTATAGGTATTGCTAGGTTTATTGTCATCTTATTGCGTCTTATTAATGCACTCGGACTTTGGCTAATTTTTGTCCATCCATACCAGGGAATAGAGAAGGGAAGATTTTTGTCTGGGAACTTCAAACTAGCCCCCCTGTTCTCATTGCAAGGTTCCGTCTTGTTGTCTCTCCCGCTATTTCACAATTCTACTTTTAACCATTTATTGCAAGGTTCCGTCTAGATCGTGAAATTTCACAATTCTACTTTTAACCATTTATTGCAGGCTATCCCATATACAGTCCAAGTCTCCCATTCGGCAGACTGCCGTGTCCTTTGATGGAAGGTAGCATTTCATATAGATTTATCAGGATCTAGTTTTTTATTTTGTTTTGTTTCCCTCTAAACAGGACGTGTAATAATTCTCTAAATGCTGCAGCACCATTCTCAGCTGCTGTGAGGACGGAACGATCTGGCGATGGGACACGGTAGCCACTTCTTGAATTGAGAAGTTGTGTGGATCGTGTTATCTAGTAAGGGACACCATAAAGAACTTCAATTGTGTTTAGTGGGTTACCATGGATGGAGAAAACATGTTGTGTTGCTTGAAATTAATCTGTGTCATATTTAAATTATCTGTAAGCCTTATATGGAACAATTTGAACGGGTGTACTTTCATGAAATGGATGTTCAAAGTCATTGTCCGTATCTTCGGTGACAAAGAGAGTTTTTTCTGTTAGATATCCGTAATCAGATTACTTCCAAAATGAAGAAGCCAAGTGGCTCCAGAAAACAATTGGGTTGAGAATTGAGATCCAGATTCATATATATGCACATATTTCCTGATGTCTTTTACAAAATTGCTGCAGGTGCATACCAAACTTTCTTGTTGCATCAGGCTTCTCATCTATGTGTAACGTCTACACAGCTTCAAAAACTCGAAGTGTTTTTATGTGCCTACACGTGAAAGAATGGGAATCTATATGCTTGGATTACTTCTACCCCAAGAGTAATACGAGGACTAATGACGATAACGAAAATGAGACAACTAACTTGGAGTATACAATCGTGCCATTAGACTTTGTATCCTCGAGTTTTTGAAAAAGTTCTCTAAATTCAGTTAGGTTGCGCGAGGACCATTCTGAAAAATGTACTTGAGCAGTTAAAGCCGCTCACTTTTGAGTCCGAGTCCAAGACAGCCTCCCTCTAGTGCAGCCACCTTCGATGCCAAGCTGGCTTGTGTGCTTTTGGTGGTCACATTAGAGAATGATCGGCTGAACCCTAAGCTGTTTACCCAGCTACTACCTCTACCAAGCTTTTCCAGGCTGAGAATTTACCTTGTCAAAGCTTTCGGTAACTGCAAAATTACTGCTGCTATTAAATCTAAACAGATTCCTTTAGGTACTTGAAATTATGAGAAGATTTGGACACTGAGTAATGCATAGGAAGAAAGAAGAGCTTTTCTCCAAATCATATTTTTTCTAGCATTTAACATTTTTGGAATCGAATAAAAGCAATATTACTTTAATGCAGTCACATAAATTAGTTTGTTTCGGAATAGATGACTTTCCAAGTCAGGTCCCCGGTCACACACGTACGGCAAAAGTGACTTGCACTATAGAAATTTAAATTGGTCCCTATGCTTTCGATTACAGTTGTAATGCGCCCCAGGTTTTGGAAAAGGAACAGAATCGATCCTTGTGCCAGACAAAAAGTCATCCTGAATTATAAAAACCATATCATTCAATTCAGCTTTTTACAAAGCAAATTAGCATTTTTATAATTATTTATGTTGGTATCGCCTTTTATCATAAAAAGTTTTTCCTTTTCGAGTTCTGCGAGAATATTTCCTTGGCAATCACAATTTCACTGATTTGACCCTTTCCCTAATAATTGACAATGTGCCAGGTGTACGTTATGAATTATGATATTTTGAGAATAGGATGAATTAAAGTAACGATTCCTCAAAGTTTGGACCAAAATTCTATTTGGTCCATGATGTTTTCAATTCAAAAATTAATACCCCTAAATTTTTGAATTGTGAGGGTTTGGCTTCGAAGTTTTATGAAAGGTGAGGACCTTTTGTACTTTCTAAGTATTTCCCCAATTACAACATTTGCACCAGATTCGCTAAATGCCAATTTCAAAGTATTTAGCTAGCAAAATTACAAAAAATTCAAAAAATACTTATACATTTGGAGTTTTCGGTCATTCATAATGTGCAAGTCATTTTTGTAAATTTATACTCTTTAAAAATTATATTGACACTTACACAAATCCAATATGACACATTTTGATAGATAGCATATAAAAAAATTCACATACTTGTATGTATAAAATTTTTATTCTTTACCTAAATTATTAGCCATTTTACTCATTAGTTATCTTTATATCTAAATTTAAACCATTGCAACACTGGTAAAATATTTTCCTTCTCACTCTTCTTTACCTACACTTCCTCTTTCAATTCAAATATTTGTATTCTTTTCTATTCCCTTCTTTTTTATTAAAAATTATAATTTTAAATTCGTCAAATATATTTTTGTATGCTATACACCATATAATAACTTGTAAAATATACTTCAAAATGATATTCACATTGACAATAAATTATTTCTTTTGCATAACCTATTTTATAAAAAATAATATTTGGTAATCAACTTTGTTTTTTAAAGATGACTATTATCCATATAAATAATAAGTAAATAAATATAAAAGTATAGTTAAGATCTTAATCATTAGGTAAAATAGCTAAGAGCATTCGCAGCAGATAAGCTAAAAATTCATTTCTAGCTATTTTAACCAATAGTACAAATAATCTTAAAAACATTCCCACATCATATTGGCTAAACAGATTGCTATTTTGACAATTGCCGAAGTAATTTGCTACTAATACCTATTTACTGCAGCACTACTAAAACAATTTCGCCCTCCTCCCCTTCCTTTCTATCCTTTTTTTTTTTTTCGCATATCCATTTTTATTCGAAAAGTTATAATTCTAAACTCATTTCGCTCTCCTCCCCTTCCTTTATATCCTCCTTTTTTCTTCCTCATATCCATTCTCATTTGAAAAATTATAATTCTAAACTCGTTCGATATACTTTTGCATGCTATATACCGAATCAAAAATTACAAAATATACTTCAGAAAGAAATCTATTCCTACATTTATATTTAATGATTTTGTATAACATATTATCAAAAAAATACTTTTGATTATCGATGTTAAGTCATCCTCAATGCTCAAATCTTTCGGCACAAAACAATACAAAATTATCTGTTAGATTTTTTGTAATATGATAAATTCATAAATGAAGAATTTAAGTGGCTCAAGATAACAATTGGGTTGAGATCCAGTTATAAAAATATACATATACATATATGTCAATGTTTTACAAAATTGTTACATGTGCATACAAAACTTTCTCATCTAAGTCTATAAACTCTACACAACTTCAAAATCTCTCTGTATTATATGTACCTATATTGAAAGAATGGCCAAAATATATAGTTGGGATACTTTTACCCCAGGAGTAGTAAAAGAACTAATGAAAACAAAAAAAAGGAGACTCGGTCAAATCTGAGTCCGCAATCGTGCCAATAAACTCTGCATGCCCTCAAGTTTTTGAGAGAGCTCTTTAACTTCGGCAAGTTTGTGCAAGGATAATTCCGAATTGGATACTTGAGCAGCTAGAGAAGAACATTTTGCCTGAGAATCCAAGACAGCCTCCTCTAGTGCAGCCATTGTCGACGCCAAGCAGGCTTGTGGGCTTTCTGTGGTTACATTTGAAAAAGATGGACTGAAACCTATGCTGTTTACACTGCCACCCCTACTAATTTTTTCCGGTCTGAAAATCTTGTCAAAGCTTTCAGTACCTGCAAAGATAAAACTTTTATTAAATCTAAATATGTTATTTTTATATACTGGAAAAGATATAAAAAATGCATAGAAGGATTAAGTTTATGCTACTGTCACAACTTTTTATAGGATTACGATTTCTGAAATGTAATATAAAGAAAAATGTCGGGCCTAATCACTATGTTCATTATCACACGGCTGAGAACACAGTGCCTAATGCAATTAAAGGTGCATCCATATGTGCCAAATGCAGTTCCAAACAATAAATGTTCCAAAGCACGGATTATAAATGAAGATTGTAGCCAGTGCAACCAAATTCCTCGTTAGTTTGGGATTCATCAAAATATAGCTCGACCGGAGTCCCATAAGAATTTAGTTTCTGAAAAGACAAGTCCTTCCAATTCTAGAGTTCCAGGCAAGACATGGTAAAAGAGACCTTTTATGAAAGATTAAAGGCATACCAAGGTGGTTCAATTGATGAATGGCTGCCTGACCAACTGAACCCTCAAGCTTCAGAATCTTCAAGATACCAGCTGCAATCCGACCCATGGAGCCAACTTCAGCTTTGCACAGCGAAGCAAGGTGTTGCAACTCCTCCTTTCTTATAACCACCTCAATCTACGAAAATAAAAAATTACCATCACACGAAATTCATTTGAGGGGATATGAATCAAATACAAAATGATAATCTGATTACCGGTTGTTTAACAGAAAACTTCAAGTTTTCCACTTCCCACTTCATTTCATCTTCCGAGTCTTCGGACACGATTATGCTGGCTTCCATGTTAATTCCACTATAAAACTCATAATCCACTTGGGACACTTTTAGGGGTGTTCCATTCTGAAAATTACACTTCTGCACAAGGGGCTTCAAAATATGTAAACCTTCAATACCAACCTGAAAGCAATCTTCTTCACCGTTAAATCAAATCATTGTAAAAACATGAAATTAAGGTCACTAGTACATGCTAGAGCTGGTCTGATTGGTGTTAAAGCAAGTAAAATAGAATCAAGGGCTTATGGCGTAAACAAACAAAAGAAACCCAGGTCTTAGCAGATTTCAGAGAACAAACACACAGTGAAGGGTATTGCCAAACTGCAACCAACTTCGCCGTGCGAAACCACGACCAACTTTGCCGCACCTATAAATACCACCTGACGTTTCTAATATCAGCATATGCTTTGCTCAGTATGATCAGCCACGATGTGGAAAAAGTATACCCCATTATCACTGTATGGGCTGGTCTAGATATCACGACCAATTTTTCAGCTAAATCATTTGAGTTTAATTGAACTAAACCTTGCTAATGAACTGCTTGACTCCATGGCTAATGCTTCAGTTTTGACAAGCTTCATGCGACTGACAACAAAATTGACTGGATAAAGGGTTTGTCAGGGGAAAAGTTTCCTAAAGTTACCTGCTCACTCAAATAGAATCTTACATATCATAAAATTGCAAGTATAACCATGTGTCGCCTAGTCTACTCTGGCAGTTGTGGTAGCTAATTTGTTCTCAGAAAATGATATGTAATCGGATATATTTGATAGCGTATCCCAAAATTTGGGTAAATGTAAAAAACAATTCGTAATATCCAGTGAAATAACCCTAGATCAATTTAATTTAAGGAGATATTTCATATAGCCAGAAGCGGGAACATGTAAAACTTACCACCACCAACTCTAAGGGAAATTTCTGTGGTCTGTGTGATAACTCTTTACAGGTAACCACATTCTTGGAGCTACTTTTTGCTTTCAACATCAAACTCTGGAAATTTGTGTGCCAGCTTCTCTCTTCTCTTTGAAGTTCTCTAGTATTGTGTACCCACAGGCCTTCTTCGGTGAAAGAAGTTTCCTGCACGCCTTCAAGGGCAAACAGCCAATCTTTGAATTCTACAGATAAGTCCACATCATCAGGCATACCAAGGTGGAAGCTTGTCAAGTTCTCATTTCCTGAATTTTCACCTGAGGAAAAAAAAAATTTCAAGGAAACTGGGAATAAATATATATGCCTAGTATTAAGAGAGAGGAAAAAAAGAAAATCATAGTGGGCCATCACAATATGAGAAACTAGAAACTTACTGGTATTGGTCACAAGGAGCTCATCTGCAATAAGAGGAGTTGGTTTGAAAAGTTTTGACAAAGGACCTGAGGATAAATTTTCTAACCCTTTCGTGAGCCCCTTGCCCGGACCTCCATCTGGTCCCAAAATTCCAAATCTATGTAACAGGGCCTCCGCATAATTCATTCCTCCCCCAAGTCGAACACCAGCAATACAAGCAATCAAATGCAAACTGTGGCATTCCAGATCCTGTACCCTATATGGAATCACATGCACCATGCTAATATCCAAGAAGGGGACAGTGGTATTTCTACCATTTACTTGACATTTCACCTTCTTTTGCACCCAGAAGACTGACTTCAGCTGAGGACTTCCATTCTCATTGGCCAAAACCCCATTCCCCAAGGAAGAGAAAGGAACACCATTTTCACGTGTCAAATATCCTTCAGTGTCAGTACACTCCACCTCTACACTGTCCCAACATAAACTGGATGAAATGGCTAAGGCACCACCAAGGGTTCTATGAGAAACTTTGACGAATAGATTTTCACCACGAAACTGAGCAAGTGGTGATCCCTGAATATCTGTAGATGAAGTTTCCAAAAATTTGAGCAGAAGATCATTCACTGCCAAGCTAACAGCAGTATCACTAGGGACCTTTTCCAACAGACTTCCACTAGGTTCCCTTGAAATCTTCTTCAGCTTTCTGCTTGTTCCTATGGCTGCCAACTTTTCACTTACTTTGCCAAAATAGGCATAGAGATCCAGAATGAAAAATAACTGCTCAACTGAAGTGTTGGACAAGTATTGTTTGCATGCAACACCAATTCTGACTAATCCTCCAGGAGGAGGGATATGGATTAATGGACTTCCATCTGCAGTTGCCATAGCCACCTCAATACAAGCATCCTTCAGCTCGGTGCATCTCCACAAATTAGAAGACTTCAAAACTCCAGATGAGTCATTACAAGTATCCAGAGACAAACTAAGAATAGAGGCACTAGTTTCCCACTTCTTTTGACTAGCATCAATAGGCTGATCTTCCCAAAGACAAAAGCAAGCTGGGTCCTTATCCAGGTTCAGTAGCTTGAGCTTCAAGGAAGGGGACTCTGAGAAGGACAAGTTCTCGATATGAACCGTTGCTCCAGTAAAAGAGCCCCTGACAGTGCTTCCATTGGTCATATTACCGATTGGAATCCCAAGGTCCAGAGGAACAGTGATATCCAATCCAATAAGATTGAATTTGAGAGAATTAACTGAAGAATCCGGTACAATAGCACCAGGACTGATTACCGTTCCATCAGCTAGTAAAGAAACAATTTTCAAATACGATCCTTCCTGAAGATGAACCTGATCAAAAAATTAAAAGTTGTTCAAAACAAAGACTATCGTAGATAGCAAGTGTTGAATCATCAACCACCTAAACAGAGTGGAATTTCAAAAAGCTCGGAAAACAAAAAGCAAAAAGAAAACAGAGAAAGAGGAAAGGGGAAGGGAAGAGAAGAGAAGGCGAACTGCATACCGTAAGAGGCTGGCAATTAATAACTGTTTCTGAAGCAAAAGATGGCGGAGCTGGAGAAGGTTGGACCTGAAGGGAATGAAGGCATACTAGTGGAACACCTTCACTTAATTGCCACAGCTTGTCTTCCAGAGGGTAAATTGGAGGACAGAAGCTCTCAGCTGCTCATACAACATGTGCAAGATATCAGTATAACTGACACATACACATCATAATAGCCAACTAGATGTATAAAATTACCAAATTTTGGAATATGTTGAAAACTTTCAGGAGCTGCCTCAGTTGAAGGTTGCACTAAGGTACACGGAGGGCGTGAGAAGGTATCCCTGCATTATCAATATCAACTATGAAAGTTAGATAGAGTGATCTCAAGGATACGAGGAGAAAGTAAAACAAATCAATACATTCAACAACATCAAGGTGTTACGTCTATACCATTTCAAAAATTGCTCGAAGAAGAATAGATCACCTTTCACATAGCACCATACAAAAAAAGTGAGATCTTAAATCGGAAGGCATGATGCGTACTCAATTCACTTGGCAAAACTCAACCAACTCGGTTTTGAACTGAATGGGGTCGTATATATGAAATTTTCTTATCTATATCGTAGAATTTGGGCCACTCTCTTTGTTTAACAAAATTCAATGCAAACATCATCCCTTTCATTATCAAATCAATCAAACCAATTAAGGTTTCCCTAATCCCTATAATCATTCATTACCGTCTCGAACACTTCAATTTGTTCACTCTTCCATATATTCCTATCAGGCTAATTAACTGCTCTCCGTTGTATATAACGAAACCGTCATGAATGAATTTCTCCACTTCTTTCCATCGAAAGATGCTGTACCCTAATTCACCAACGGATCCTATTGGTCCTCATTCTTTCCCTTTCTCAACCTGACTATATTCATTTTTTATATCATGTTTCTTAATAGCTTGACGTTCAATACCATGAATCACCAGAAATCTATTCAGTCCCTTATTAAATTCCCTTCAATCTCAAGGAATACAGAGATATTGGATCTTCAAGTTTATCCTCAAGGCTTGCAGCACCATCAATTTAGAGATGAAGAGTTTCTCTTCTTTGAAAAAAACTAAAAGAGATACAGCGTACAAACACTTTAATCTAGAATTACACACATTGCTAATGAACGAAATTAAAAGTGTCATGTAATATCTTTATGATATGTTGATTGTCAAAATAAAATCCATTACCCGACAACTTCAAAATATTTACTAGCAAAAACAATAATAAAAAAATAAGAACCAGAATAAAGCTTACCTCAAAAAGAGCCCGCCCATCCTCACCTGTGTCCAGCATCTCGTATTTCCTCCATCAGAAACACTTGCCTGCAGAAAGGACAAAATGTCATGCAAAAAGTTTTACAATGCATCAAACTATGGAAGTATTTATTTTGCAAAACAATAGAACATGGTTCATGAAATGCATAGAAAACCAAAAAATGAACAAGGCAAACAGTGAGAATTTCAGTATTAAAGAAAAATACCCTAGAAAGTGAAAGAGACTGCATTAAGAGTTCAAGCCGGAACTCTGCAAGTAAAAGAAAAAGAAAGTAGTCGGAAAAAGCTAGCAATGAAAAGGTATACAATGTGTGCAAAATATTTTGATAAATGATGAGAGAGGAGAGAAAAGGAAAAGGTTAGATTTGAAGAAAAGAGAATCAAAATGTATTTGAATGGAGAAGTACTAACCAACATCTTTAATGCAAAGAAATATGTGGTCCACAATGACGGACACCAGAGAACGTCCTGCTGCTTCTGTAGACAGCTGCAACAGAGGTATACATTCAAGCACAGTACTCACACAGAGAGACAAGCTACTAAATTTTCCAGAGAAGACAGCAGCAAATAATTTGAATGAGAAATTGAGTTTAAATCGTAACATGGGCAGTTAAGAACCTGTTGAGCATTTGGATTAACATCTCCCCTGTTTAGACAGACATATAATCCCGTGAAGAAGCGAAGGAGAGCACGCAATCCTGCTCATGTGACTTTACTATAAGACCTTGCTTGATTATTTAACAGAAGTTCACTTTAAAAGCATAATAATAATATAATAAATATAACTTACCCGGTTCACTTAAAGCAGGGCAAACAACTTCGGTAATATGTAACTGCACCTCAAGCCCCAGAGGACTGTTAAGTTGTGTCCTTTGATTCGTGATCTGATCATTATTGTAAAGTAGGAAAGATACAAACCAAAACAATATAACCAACAGTCCATAGAAAGCATTGCCTCAGGCGAAAAAGAAAAATTAAGATGGATCAGGTAAATGTCAAAAATTGCCATACATAAGCTTGTCCTGACACTCCTTCGATGAATCGCTCGCCACCAAAAAACACTCTTTTGGCCCCATCATTGTCTTTCTTGCAAGACCCGTCTTGGAAAGAGGTAAAATGAGCATCAACCGCAGCAAACATGTCAGGATGAGGAAGAAGATCAACCGATAAAGATTCCCACTCAAGTTTCTGAATTAAAAAAAAAAAAAGGAAGACCCAGCATGTCACTGTTAGAAGAGAATGACAAGCTACAAAATTTTGGTGGAAGGAACTCAGAGAAAAAAATTACAATCCTTGCTCTTATAGTAAGTTGAGCATGTCCAAAGCAGTCTAAAGGAGAGATAGGGAGGGAGAGAGAGAGAGAGAAAGATAGAGAGATGCCAAAGTACATAAAGAAGATACCAACATAATTACCTTGAAGACATAAATGAACTTTTTATCATTTGAAAAGTCCCTTGCTTCCTTCAGATTAACGACCTGGTACAGGAGATCGTTTCAAATTTTTTGGAGTTAATAATATTGGAACTTTCAAAAAAAAAAAAAGAGAGATTGTTTTAAATTTGGCTCTTCCAGTAAGTAGTTAAAGAGTAACTTCAGAAACTTCAGTATTATTACCTGCCAATTCTCATTAGTGGTATAAAGGAAAAGGTTGCGGATGGTTAAAGATGCCATAGGTGATGCCCTACGTTTAACAGAAATTAGATCATGAATAAGTTTACAGTAGTTAAATAAGAAAAGTGAAGAAAAATATATCAACATGAAACAAAGTAAATCGAAATTGGATGGCTAAAAATTCATAACACTGTCACTTTCTGTGCCACTAAAGACAAACACTAACCAAGTTGCACCACCTCTTTGACGATCACCACCATGAGTTTCAACCAGAAGATGGACAGTTCGAACTTCTAAAGTCATTCCATCTGCAATCTAATAAAAACCAAAGGTCAAACAGCGAACAGACACAGGCGTCTACAGTTCTACACGAATACATATTTATCCCTTTGGAGAAAAAGAAGAGAGAGAATACTAACAGATGCACCTGCAAGTAAAAAATTTCACCTCTATGCAAACTTAAAACACTATTAGTATTCAACACTAAATATGCACGGGAGAGAAGTAACCTTATCAGCAAATCCATAGCCACTTCCTTTTCCAGAACTGGGTGATGACTCTTTACTGCAAGAAGAGAGGGAAAGAAACATATATTAGCCATATTTCAGAATCACAAACTGACTTTTATGAAATCAATCTGAAAAAGAAAAGCATTACCTACTTGTGCTTGCACATGCATCCACGTCGTCATTCTCTTTCAAAACCAAATCAAGCTTGTCTATTTGCACAACGATGGGTTCAACTTGTACATAACTCACCGAAGGGAGCTTCCAAAAATAACAGACCAAATCAAACTAAATGAATATTGATAGAAAGAATATAATCATAAACAATGTGCAGATAGAAAGGTACATACAGAGATTTAATACAAAATTTCAATATAAAAATGTGATGGGCATGATCAGTGAACTAAATGTCATGTTGAAACAGTTGAAATGACCCATACATTTCTGCTTACGTAGACACCAAACCGAAACTTAGGTCGAATCACAATATACAAAAAAAATTAGTTTTCCGTTCGAAACATTTTAGTTTCCATGTGTTTCTATCGAAATGGTAATGTTTCCATATCATAATAAGTATTATCAATGCTATAAACGTTTTCTTAGAATACTCTCATGCAGTAATTTTCGCATACATTACTCTAGATTGTTAGATATTTTTCATGTTATCTATTTTAAATAGCCACATTACATTTATCACTACTTAATGCCGATTACTAATTGGCAAATATAACCATTTTATGTAATTTATGAGAATACAATCATTCAATATATTACTTCATATTTTTGTGTTTCTAACTTTTTCTCCATTTCAATGCTTATGAAATGTGCCATTTGGAGCTCATTGAACCAGGTCCACAAAACAAAATTTTGTTCCTTTTGCATAATTCATCACATTGGACTGAAACACACAAAAGAATACAACATATCTTTGCCAAATCAAGAATGATTGCAATTTACTGTAAAATTTGGTTCGCAGCTCATTTTTCTACGAAGAATTGATGGATTCAGCTCATCTTGAGATCAACTAAACAAGTACCAAATCAAAGTTAACTACCATGATCTCCAACTTTTGTATACAAACAGAAATTTCAGTACCCAATAAAGTAGTAACATGTATTATTCATTAGATAAAACCATAAAACTCAGAAATCATAAAAATGAAGTAAAATTTTTATATCAAATCATCCAATAACAAGATTGCTCAAATTGGATCAGCCAGAGACGAATAAAATAAGGAATAGAACCAAAGTCAACATACCACAATCTCCAACTTTCCGACCTTGGCCGTCTTAACATTCAATGCAGGGGGCAACCCAAGACTAGCGTGTAAAGCGTCTCCATTTATATCTACCAAAATTCACAACATTCAATAACCCAAAAAACCAAGGAATTTCAATTCAACAAAATCATTACATTGACGGTATTTAAGCCCACATACATCCTAGCATGTCCAGTAGGATCAATAGATTTAGGTCTCTATATTTAGGGTATTATGGTATAGAGACCGTAGCTAAATAATAAAATAATTAAATTTAATCAAAATTCAATGAAAGAAAATTTTAATCTAAATTTTATCAAACTCCATTTATAGAAGCTTATTTAACTTTATATATATA
>MKEJ01085814.1:0-11221 GCA_001753735.1 Embelia ribes | reverse complement strand
AATAAAATTTAGTAAAAAAAATAAAATTGCGCTCTAGGGTTTAAGAACAATCAACCTACACATAACTAATTTGGGGGCAATACATCTCTTATTTTTCACTATAAATCAGGGGGAAAATCAGTATTATAAACATGCAGCAACCATAATTAAATGAGAGTAGAAAAATTTATCCTTGAAAAATGTAAAAATTACTGTTGGCGTTGGAAATGAGAAGTAAATTAACACATTTACGATCATTGTCACAAAAATTACAAAATTGAGCCCTAGGGTTTAAGCATACCTAAAATTCCTCTCCTCTACAATTTGAAACATATCACATTTTTTTCCCCTATAAGTTAGAAAAAAATAACCGAAATTTAACCAACTAAATATGCAGCCAACATAAGAAAATTAGAACATAAATAATTTCCCTAAAAAACCCTCAATTAGTTGGCGTTTAAACTGAAAATAAAATTAATCGACAAAATTTAAAAATTTGTGATATAGGGTTTACAGACAAAGGGGGGAAATACCCAATACTGGGAAAAAAAAAAAGGTACCTAAATTTTCTACACTCTGCGAATTATACCTGAAATACATATATATATAGAGAGAGATATATAGATATAGAAATATGCCTGATGTATGTATATACACGTGTGTGTATATATTCTTGAGAGCGAAGCAGATTCGATAGGTTTCTCTCCCTCTAGTCTTTTCCTGGGGCTTGTTTTTCAAGCTTTGTTTTCTGTAAATATATAGACGAAAATGGCGATTTTAGGGTTAATTACAATAATGGTCCCATATTTAATACAAATTTTGATTATTAAGATGCTTGAGTAGTATATATATATATATATATACATATATATATATGGGGTGAATCCTGGAACAAATGTTTTTACAAAAAATTTTATAAATTTTATTAGCCGTTGGATCTGAAGGCCATGATATATTTTATTTTTCTACTCTCTCTATTTTTTCTGCTATATCCTAGCTGTTTGATCATTTTAGATTTAACAGCCAACAAAATTTGTAAGATTTTTTATAAAAACATTTGTCGCATGATCCCTCCTCATATATATATATATATATATATATATATATGTAATTAGTACATTTGTTTATCAATTTAAGGAAAAAGAAAAAATTTCGAGTCGAGTTTGAGTTGATCTTGAGCTCAATTAGTGCTAATTCAAATTGAATCAAATTTGAGTACGACTGATACTCAACTCGATTCGGTTTGTTGTCGTTCCTATTTCAGACATGTCTAAAAATAATATTTTTTATCCTTATTATATGCTTGGGACCCATTTTAAATGATGTAGATTATATCGCTCACCAATATGTTTTTTTATGACAATTTCTATTAATATTTCTCTTAATTTAAGAATTTTTTAATTATTTATCGAAGAACAAATCATATAGGAGATAAAAAAAAAAAACATGGAGTGTTTCTTAAACATTGGGGCACCAAATATGACTATTGCTGTGGGAAATTAATTAGAATATTTTTTGAAACTATGGCACCATTAGTGTAATTCTCATGGAATTCTATTCTAGAAGAATCAGTGAAATGTCTGTTTTGCCCTTTGGGGTGATTTGAGGTGGCTGTTTGTGATTGGTCGGGAGAAGAATTTCTGTTGGGTGGTTGGTAGCGTGGCTAGCCACGTCAGCATGGTTTAATAATATAATATAAGACCTTTTGTTGTTGTTTTTTGAATTTTTAAGGTATTGTTTTGGGAAGTCATCTCAATACAATAATATTTTTACATGTAATTTATAAAAATTATTGTATTTTGGGGACAAATTACTGCAGTTTAATAATAGTTTATCACAAGTATTTTTAATTTATTTTTATTAAAATTAATATTGTATATTTTCCCCAATTCTTAATAATTTGGTTCTTAAAACACAGTAATTTCGTACAAAATTTTCTTGTATATTATAAGAAAAAAAATCTTGTATTAAGAGCAAAACCATTGTATTTGTAGCAAAGTCCACTTAGCAGAGCAAAAGCAGAAAGCGATAATTTAGTACAAGTTTTTTTAATTTAATTTTATTAAAATTAATATTGTAAATTGTCTCCAGTTCTTAATAATTTGGTCCTTAAAACACAGTAATTCCGTACAAAATTTTCTTATATATTATAAGAAAAAAAAAACTTGTATTAAGAGCAAATTCATTGTATTTGTAGCTAAGTCACCAGTTTACAGAGCAAAAGTGGAAAGCGATAATGGGATCGTGAGAGTATCGTATCCGTAGTTTAAAAAACGATAAGAGCAGGATTGAAATCAGAGCGGAGGCAATAATTAGGTGCAGGAACATTATCCTTAGAAGAAAGATTTGATAACTTATATTTATAGTAGTAAAGTGAGGATAATTAGATCACTACTTCTTTTTTTTTTTATTGAGAGGAGACGCTTTCATTTTCGATTTTTATTTATGTCTGACTCTTATTCTTGCAATATTTTGACCTATAAATATGATATTTTTACATTTGCACTTTCAATTGCGCTTCCATTAGAAAAATGGATGCACGGTTTTCGTTTTCCTTCCTACTCCCAATCCATGGTCAATTGCTTTGAAAATAATAAAAGTAGAGCATCCATTTTCCTCGCAAACTTGGGCGTTGACACTTCACAAATTAATTTGTTGTATTTTTGTGTCGGGATTAATAGATTTTGCCCATTAATTTTTGTGGTTATCATGAGGTTGTCATAAAAAGAATCAATATTGAGCAATTTTTAAGTGAGTCCACTTAATATTTTTTATCGTTTTCGGGTAAGATTGAAAGCTCTTATGGCAAATTCGAAACGGTATATTCATATGTTCAAAACGATAAACTATATGAATTAAAATTGACTTTAAAGTAAAATGATAAAAAATAATTGTTTAAATTATCTCAAAGCGAATAGTTAAATGGTCCATGATTTATGTATATATAATTTCATGTACTTGTAAGATATATGATCTAGTATATCACAAACATATAGAAGTGGGAGCACAACATACACTCGCAAACACCGTCTATCTCGGGTCAGATTGGGACAGGACGAAATAGGCCAGGACCCGACTCAGGCTCGAGGATTGGGTTAGTGTGGTCCGGATTTATATATATTTAAGAGTGAATACTTTCAATGGTCGCATAAATGACTTAAGAGTGATTGGCGCTTAAAAGTTACATAATTAAGATGATAAAATAGCGCATTTGTAGAGTTTAAATGGTCATTAATGCACAATGTGCGAAGAATTTTAATATTACGATAAATATTATGCGTTTCAAGTAAAAATAAAGGAAATGCACGGTTTTAAGCCGAATTGGAGCTAAAATTGGCGAAACAAAATTTTCGTAAACAATTCGAAAGTATTTGAAGAAAATATAGTGTTAATGAGAATTTATTTTTTTATCAAACTTGGTATGTATGCATAGATATTTGAATTAATTTTCCACTTATTCATTTGGGATTCAATTGGGAATTAGTTCCATTTACATCGGTGATTTTATTTGAAGGTATTTTTTTCCCCCTCAATTACAATGAAGTTGTAATTTAAATTTCTGCTAATAAAATAAGATTTCTATTGTTTTCCGTTTATTATTTCTATTATTATTATATTAAAAAAATAATCTTTTAATGCAATGCCTCAAACATTTTTATATTGACACTAATACGCCATAAAATTCACGATTGATTGAAGATTAATTTTCAATTTACAATTTTTAAATATGAAAATTATTTTGGGTTATACTTGAAATTTTCTCTCTAAACCAATTTCTGAAAATTACTATTTGCAATTTTCTTATCTTTTAGAAAAACTTAAATCAACTAAAAAGGGAATATATTTATTTATAAATAAAATGGCAAATACAAATAATAATTGAAATTTAGTAAAAACCCACATATGCAAAATGCAGGATCGGATCTGAACTCACGTGTCTCTGTCGGTGCTTTTTTTTGATCTTTTCGAAAAGATTGGTGGGGTCCAAACAGGGTACGGGGGTTCATTTCAAAATTTAAAATGTGCATTAAATTTTATTTTCAATTATTGAATGCACTATTCAAAAACATGTTGGCACGATTTTTAAAAAATTAGACCGTTCATCGAACCATAAATATAACTGAGTTACGGATCATCATTTCAATCGTTAGAGCATCTCCAATCATACTTATCAAAATAGTTATTCAAAATATATTTAAATATTCAATTCACTATTTTAGCTAGTAACTTTTTAAAATTCATTTAAACCACGCTTTTTATTTTAGGTAACTATTTCAATTAGCGTTAACTAAATTTCAATAATATAATTTAAAAATATCACATCGCATAACATGTAAGCGCCATAATAATGACATGCCATGCCAAATCATCAAATTTAAATGTTAAATTTTGAATTTTACGACCGTCATATTTATAATGGTCATATTTATAAGGGTTATATTTACAACGGTCATTAAGAAGGCAACGATTATATTTACAACGGTCAAATTTTAAATGGAAAGATATGTACTCTGGTCATGTTCATGTTCATGAATCAACAATTATTTTAAAGAGAATTTTATAGAGAAAGAGTTTTGATGAGAGAGATAATGCTAACTACATTTGATAAGTGAAAAATAGATGAGACAAAATAGAGAACCAAATAGAGAGTGGGTTGGAGCCAATTTTTTGGAATTGACTCACAAAAATAGTTAAAAAGTAATATGTGTTAAGGTCATTGGAGATGCTCTTAGATCAATTGGAATTATATCAGAGTTAAAGTGTTATGTTATATATACATTAAAAGGTAACCAAATAATATCCAACCCTTTGATCTAAGAAAGAAACTTGAACAATATCTTATTTAAGATAATATTAAAAGTATATTTATACCATTTAAGAAAGATTTGAAAAATATTTGATTGATTATTGAATAGAATATAGAATTTTTGCTTTTTGGTTTAGTGATGTGGGGAATATAAGTGGTGAATGAATGGTGATATGGGGGATGGATAGATTAGGTTTAGTTTTGATTATGAAGTTTTTAATATTAATTGTGTGAACTGGTTGGTTGATTAAAATTCGGTTTCAAAATCCGACGGTTGAAGTTCCGGGTCAACGGATTTTCAAAAAATACATTGGTTTTTTTCTCGACTGGATACCTGGTGCATACCGGCCCGAAATTTGAACCGGGCGATCCGGGGCAGATTTTAAAACACTGGTTAGGGATACAAATAATTCCTGTGCATCAAATGGTTTAAAAACAGTAACATAATATTGCAAGAGTAATACAACAAGTGAAATGAGTGACTGCATTAACTTAATATACGCTGGTATTGGGGATATAAAAAATTTGGACAACTTATTCAAAATTTGGGTATTTGATCCGAAATATCCAAATTTTGAGTTGGGATTTGGGTTTTATTTTTCAAAAAAAATTAGATAATTATCCGAAACATCCGAATAATATAAATATATATATATATATATATATAAAACCATACAAGGTTATGTATATAATTCGGATTTGGTTCGGATAATTCGGAGTCGAGTTATAGTTTAAATTAGATTCGGTTCGGATTCGAATTTCTTATTTATAATTCGGTTTATTTGCGTTCGGATAATTTAAAATTAATTTCAGGTAATTTGGGTTCGAGAATATTATTTTTTTTTGATAATTCGGATTCGGATAATTCGAATTAGGTATTTTTTGAATTACCCGAATACTCTGTTCTAATTTCCTAATTGTATACATTGATGTTTTTGAGCATCGTACCGGGTCTCTCTAAGTGCTAAGATTTTTCTGGTTACGTGGTGCACCTAGAATTTTTCATTTGGTAGTCAAGTTTTTAATTATTTTATGTAAAAGGGTTCGTAAATTTTTCCACGGGTCCCAATTCTTTTTTTGGGAGTATGCTGGGGTATCCCAAAATATTCAAATTCTGTACTTTCTTTCGACTCTCTTTCTTTTTTCATTCATCGTAAATTATAAATTATAGGCTGTTTTCTCTCTTTGAGAAGGGTGCAGAGAAAAATAAAATAATATGCCATGTTTTTACAATCTCAAAATAATCTCTCCCTCTAATGAGGCAATTCTAAAAAAAACATTGTAGTATCAAAATTAATTTCTCTCCATTTCAGAGTTAATTTTGTTAATCTAAGTAAAAAATTAAACATCTATTTTTAGGACGGAGTGGGAATATTCCTATGTCCAAAGTAAAGATCAAAGTAGGTGGTGGTTCTTCCACCCTACTGCTCTCATTTAATTTTTCAAATAAAAAATTTTAAATGTCTTAGAAACATTCTAAAAATCTTTGGAGAATTAATTCAGTACTACTCTCTATTGAAAATATTTTTTCCCCCAAACCTAGGTACAATTGAGGAAAATATGTTTTATATCTTATTATTATATATATCATATATGTTTGGTCATAGGCTTCCATTTGTTCCATGGCCCATTCAATAAAGTTTGGATAAATCTCAATTTTGGTCCTTAGTTTTTTCATTCTCTTTATACTTTGACTCCTTAATTGATAATTGCACAATTAAGTCCTTTTGAGTTCCAATCTTTAAAATTAAAACCTTGATCACTCCATATTTGAGTAAATCAACTCGCTTTTATTTTATTATCGTCAAATACCTACAACATATAACAAATTAGCATAATATGGAAATATGACTAATTTATTAATATAAAGCACGATATATATGATAATTTACTCTATAAAAATTCTTAAAATATGCAAAATATAATGCTAATCACACGGTAGAATATGTACTTGAAGGCGTATTTTCGAATTTGCATTACTAGATGAAATCAAATATTAATCATATCAATGTAGATTATAATTGTAAGGAAATTAGACTACAAAAACAATGAAGTAAGGATAATAAGTTAATCCAAATATTCATTTTTATGAGTCTATACATGTTTAGAACAATAATAAAAATTAAAATTGTTATTCTTGTTATGATAATTTATCAGCTTTATACAATATTTATTGAAAGTCTATATTAGACATTGAAACTAGAGAAGTGTATGTCTTATAGAAGGGTAATTTTGATATTAAATACACTTGGTGGGATATTTTGCAAGGAATTTGAAACCACAAGTGGATTTTATGCAAAAAAACAAACCATGAGGGTATTTTGTGCAAAATTTTCAAACCATAGAGAATTTTTGTATTAATATCCCTTAGCCTATGCGGACTTTTGCAATGACACCAAAAACAAGTTTGGTGCTAATTAACTTGCCACAACATTTTTTCTTTTTGTGAAAAATAACTTTAATTGTAGGATTCTTTTGTTTCAAATTGCAATATTGTTGGCACAATTTTCTTATCGAGTATTGTGTAATAAGTATGTGAGATTCAATCAAAACCCGCATCTGTATTGCTTAAAGTAGAGAACGATATTATCAATAAAGACCTTGATAAATAAACTAGCATTTTTACTTGTCCTTACTAAGTAAGAAAGCTGAGGACATTTGGGACTTTTAGTGCAAATTCGATAAACATAATATTATTTTAGGAGAGGTGCCTACAAAATTGGTAATGTATATATTTTGTCTCAATTTTCGTTCTAAGTAACTTAATGAATATAGGATGACTTAAGAATCCTCGTTTTGCTACACAGGAAAAAAAATGAAGTTTATGCCAATTTACAGCTCTAATGATTCTATCTATTTGGGTCCCTTTTGTAGTCATAATCTTGCTTTTTTAAGTTATTGTATATGATGAATTTTAAAGATAGCATCGTCATTTTGTTATTCTTTTATTGTTACAATGATACAGAAACTCCCACCAGCATTCCTGAAAATCTTCAATGGTACCATACCGTTCAAGTCTACGATCATTAGTCGTACAAAAAGCTCATGGCCGGTACGTCTAGAAAAGGTTGGTGACATTTTGTACTTCCACCAGGGGTGGGAACAATTTGTTCAGCACAATTCACTCGAATTTGGAGACTTCTTAGTATTTTCATATGATGGTAACACAATATTTCGTGTCCGTATCTATGGGAGAAATGGTTGTGAAAAGATGTATCCCACTGTGGAGCATTGCAGAGTATCATTTCCCAAGCAGAATCAAATAGTTGAAAAGAGTAAGTTAATAATTCGTGACAGAGTCTTATATCGAACTCAAGTGAAGCATTCGTATATCTTAGTTTAATCTAATGCAGGGGATTTGGAACGGATGGAGTGCATATCAACTCAAGAAAACTTTGAGGGGCATAATAGTGCTCTTAATGAAGCTAGCGAGTTTAAGTCCGATTTTCCCTTCTTCAAAATCGTTGTGCAGCCTAGTTACATAACTCATGGGAATATGGTAAAGTCGTCAATATCGTTAATATTTACTTCTTATACAATTAGGAGCGACATATTCATATTATGGCCACTTCTGTTTCCATGTTATCTAGACCCTATCTTAATAGGAAATAACGGGTTTCTTAGTTTGATTCTGAGTAGAGCTTACCCAAAGCATGGGTAGCCCCTCTCTCTATATATTAATCAAATTTACAAATATATCTACTTAGAATCAGACTAGTAAATGCGTATCTGCTCAGAATCTAAGTCCCCAAATCCTTTCCAGCTCCCAATCCTCGCTCCAGCTCCCGTTAGTGCACCTGCTCTCACCGTTTTTTGAACTACAGATCTTATGGTCTCATGCTTTCGCTCCCGCTGTGCAACCTAGTAACTTAAATCAAAATTAGACTAGTAAACACATATATCTACTCCGAATCAGACTAGGAAACACACTATTTCCTATTCAGATATTGTCTTAATGGATTTCATGTACAAAGGTAACGGATTGATCTTTCTATTCTGCAGAATATCCCCGGAAGCTTCGTCAAGAGGCACATGATAAGATATACGCACAGTGCTACACTTATCTATTTGGACAAGTTGTGGCCAGTGAAAGTGACCAGACCTGCAGGACAATCTGTCCGCAAGTTCGCTAGTGGTTCAATAATATTTTCAAGGGATAACGCTTTAAAACCAGGTGATGTTTGCGTGTTTGAGCTTGTAAATGGAAACGATAGCTACGTTTTCAAAGTTTCTATCTTCAGATGTTCGCACTGAGCGATGGTATACTTTTTATGTGGCAAGTTGTTCTGATAGTATAATCCATTGAGACTCTTCCGTTATGGGTGTTTACATTAAGGGATTGTTTGGTTGAATAAAAAGAGATATACTTATCTTATGTGGTGAAAAAGTAGTAACATTAAGGTGCACTTGGTATCGTGTATTACGGGGTCTAGTAAAAAGCGAAATAAGTAAATTTATTTGTTATTGAAATAGCGAAAGTTAAAAGTACATAGAGCTAGACCGGATATTGTGACCACAACCAAGTTTTTGCAATTCCTTTTGAAAAATCGTGTTACTTGTCTTACATATCAAAGTTGCATGTATAAACGACTTATTGATAGAAAAAATACTCAGATCGACATTTCGTGATTACACAAATTCGACAAAGGTCTCTGATGATTTTCAGCCAAACGCGAACATATCAGCGCAAATAATATGTGCGCAAATAATTATCCAAAACATACGTCGACATGTTCAATAACATAACTCATAAGTTGATCAAAAGCCCTACTACCGATTCTCATACTCTGAGTAACGAAAATCCACTCTAAACTATTCGAATTCTCGAAATATACTGACATTCAGGCGAGGCTCAACGTCGTCAATCATTTCAAAATGACAAACATCACCGGCTTTTAAATTGTTATCCCTCGCAAATATTTTCACGACCAGCCCGCATTTTTCTGTTCCCTTATCGAAAATGCACCTTGCGGGCCATGTTCTCCCACACGATGCCTGCAATACGATACAACTGCATTTCTGCGAAAGCTTTTGGTATACACTGCATACATAAATTTAAGACCAGCATTTTCTTAGATTCGAAAAATACCAAATTGGATACAAAAAAGAAAAGAATATCGAATTGATAGCTTACTAAATTAGATTTGCCAGACACATAGGTTGGACCCATACGAACTATGAAGGAAGGTTTTCAGTCTTAAAAGCTCTAGCCCTTTGAAGGGCTCCTAGTTTTCCTCTTGTGATCGATGATGGGCCTTTGAAACTCTCTTCTACAAGATATATCCAAAACAAAGCAGTCATTGGGGGCTAGAAAAATTTTTAACATGACTTATTTGTTTGCTTGCAGCTTACAAGGTTAACTTTTAAGGTTCTTTACTTAAAAGTTGTAGATCTTTTGGCTGTTCAGCTTTTAAGTTGAGCTAATTTGCTGTTTTAACCTAAATAAATTAGAAATTTTAAGCACCAATTTTTTTCTTAGTCAGAAATAAGCTGGTTAGAGGTTTCAACTTTCTTACCTTTAACTTCCCGTATTGGTTTGAAATTATCATTCGCCGAATAATTTTCTAAAACTTGGATGGATCCATCGTCTTGAATTTGTTCCTTTGCAGAGGCTTTCAAGTTAATGATTGGGATACTTTGTCCAACATGATCAGGATCGAAAGGATACTCCATCTCCGAGGCGCTCATATCGAATATAATCACCTCGAAATTGGAATACCCTTTGTATTTGAATACCACAAGGTGCCCCGGGCGTATTGAGTAGTAGTCAGCGAATTGTTTCCAGCCATTGCATAACCAAACATGTCCGTTTGAATCGTTCAATTCTACTCGCCATACCGCACCACTCGGAACATTGAGGAGTACGAGATCGCCAATATTATTCCCATAACTTTCAATGAATTTTCTTGGGATCCTCTGCGACAACACAAAATATCAACTAAGAATTTCCTTCTCTGGTACCTTTGATCAATTATTTTGTAGTGGATACAAGTTATTAGTATCAAAATCACCTTACTTATCTTTTGATAAGTTGTGGGTATGAGAAATCAGGTATAAATGGATGATTACAGAGGCTACACACGAAAACAGAGTACCAATTCTTTATTTTATTTTTTGGGTACAATAAGGTGGAAACTTAACGAACAAAAAAATACCCAACAAAGAAAATGTATTAAAAATTGCAGAAAATGATATGAAATCATGAATATCTAGTGGGATTATATACTTCATTGAGTTGAGAGGACGAATACTTAGTACTTTGACAAATTTTATATATACGTACATGTTTTTGATGTTTCTTACCAGCTTATTGTGCTCAACATTAGAAAATGTAACTATCTTGAAAAAATGACGTGGCTTCACCGGAGAGTTTGATTCCATTGTTTGTGCTACCAGAGAAAAAGTAGAATCCTTCTGGTATATGGAAGGATTTAA
>MKEJ01085813.1:0-16415 GCA_001753735.1 Embelia ribes | reverse complement strand
AAGCATATGCTTTATGCGAAGTTCCCAAACTGTGAGTTTTGGTTGAAAGAAGTGTGTTCTCTTAGTCATATTTTTTTTCTAAAAGTGGGTTTTAGCCGATCCTTCAAAGATAGAAGCTGTTACCAATTGGAGCGACTGAAATCAGTATTCGAGATTCGGAGTTTCTTGGGTTTTGTGGGGTACTACCATCTATTCGTTCAAGATTTTTTGCAATTGGCGATTCCGATAAATCAATTGACTTGCAAAGGGGTGAAATTCGAGTGGGACTCGAAATGTGAGGAATTATTTATGAGGTTGAAGGATTTGTTGACTTCGGATCCAATTCTCATTATTCCAAAGCAGGGTCTTAGGTATACGGCATATTGTGACGCATCGAAGAAAGGTATGGGTGGTGTATTGATGCAACTTGGGAAGGCAGTGTCTTATGCGTCAAGGCAGTTGAAAATTCATGAAAAGAATTATCCAATGCGTGATCTTGAACTTGGCACGGTAGTGTTCGCATTGAAGTGTTGGTGACACTATCTTTATGGCGAGAAATTTGAAGTTTTCTCTGATTATAAATCTCTGAAGTACGTCTTTACCCAAAGTGACTTGAATATGCATCAAAGAAGGTTGATGGAGTACTTAGATCAGTATAATTTTTTATCTAGAGTATCATCCGGGAAAGGCTAATATGGCAGCAGATACATTGAGTCATAAGACTCGGTGTACTCTCGCTTTTCTTACTATAAACAAATGGGAGATGTTAAGCTTGTTGAACAAGTTTGGTTTGGAGTACTATAAGCGAATAATAGAAGTGCAAAATTGTTTACGATCAAGGTTCAGCCAGCCTTAATTACTCGTGTGATAGAAGCACAAAAGGTAGATGACGAATCCGATGCTTATGGTATTCTTGTTCTTTCCGAGCATGGTCTTGATAGGTGGACCATTGCTGACGATGGTGGATTGAGATTTTAAGGTCATTTGTATGTGCGTAATTAGATTTGAGGTGAGGTTCTTTGGGATTCTTATCATTCGTGTTTGGCAGTTCATCTGGTTTGTACAAAAATATATCACGATGTATCTTGTCACTTTTGGTGGCCCAATATGAAGAAGGATGTATTGGAGTTTGTGTCCGGTTGCTTAATGTGCAAACAAGTTAAGGCAGAGCATAAACGTCCCAGTACATTGTTGTAGCCATTGCCCATTCCTGTGTGGAAGTGGGAACATATTACGATGGATTTCGTGGTAGGGTTACTGAAGTTGAGGTGTGGTTGCGATGTGATTTGGGTGATTGTAGATCGTTTGATCAAGTCTGCACACTTTATACCGATGCGTACTACTGATTTAGTTAAGAAACTCTATCGGATCTACATCGATGAGATTATTTGTTTATACGGGACTCTAGTATTGATTATGTCTTATCGAGATCGTCGTTGTGTTACACGTTTTTGGTCAAGTCTTTAGAAGGTCATGGGGACTAACCTTTCGATGAGTATAGTGTTTCATTCGCAGACCGATGGGTAGCCTGAGCGGATGATTCAAATACTTGAGGACATACTTTGGGCATGCGTCTTAGATTTTGGAGGTAGGTGGGAAGATTATGTAAGGTTGATATAGTCTACTTATAATAATAGTTATCATTAGAGCATAGAGATGACTCCATTCGAAGCTTTGTACGGATGCCCTTGTCCTTCTTCTATTTGTTGGATAGAAGTTGGTGATGGTGCATTGCTTGGACCTGAAGTGGTACAAGAGACGACTCGGAATGTCCAAATGATAGAACAACGATTGGAAATGATGCGACATTGTTTCAAAAGTTATGATGACGTGAGACGATGTCTTTTGTCGTTTGAAGTGAGAGAACATGTATTCTTAAAAGTATCTCCGAAGAAGGGGATTATGAGGTTTGGGAAGAAAGGAAAGTACTTCCCGAGGTATATTGGTTCTTTCATGATTATCAAAGCAATGGGAGAAATGGCTTATAGGCTTGCGTTGCTGCCTCAATTATCGTGCTTTCATCCCGTCTTTCATATTTCGATGTTAAGGAAGTACATACGGAATCCTTCACATGCGGTGAATTTCAATGACTTATACGTAAAAGAAGATGTGTCCAATGTAATAAGGTCGATTTGTATTCTTGACTCGAAGGAGTAAATGCTATGAAGGAAAAGTATTTAGTTAGTAAAGGTATCGTGTCAAAGTGGTTCCAATAAAGAGATGACTTGGGAACGTGAAGATATAATGTGAGAGAAGTTTCTAGAGCTTTTGGAGATTTCAAGTACGTTATTTATTTTATTGTAGTGCATGCGAATTTTGGGGATGAAATTTCTTAAGTTGGGGAGGATGTAACGTCTCAGAAATTCCAAGTGATTTTTTTTTTCATTTATAATAATATTATCGAAGTGTGTAATATTATTGTTGCATCATTGTAGAACGGAAGTACACAAAGTTTTATAGAAGGAAGTACAAAATCTTTATGTGTTCATAGAAGTATAGAAGTAAGAAGATATGTTACATTAGTATAGAATGTGGCGTAAGTTTTGAGACGTTTGTACTATCGTGTAGTTACGAGATGTTGTGTCTTTACAGTTAGTAGCATGTGTACTATGGTTACTAGAATATCATGTTGTGTGTTGTAGAAAAGTAGAAGAATGTCATGAAGTGGTTAGAGGGCTTGAGAGTTGGATTTCGTGGAGTGAAGAAGAGGGGATGCGGTGTTGTGTCAGAGTTTGCCGAAAGATGCATAAAGTCGTGTAAAATGAGTTTTGAGCATTCAAACAATAATCCAAAGTGTAAAAATACGTCTATTAGTGTCTAGAAGTAATTTGGAATGTTTTTGGAAGTTTTCTTCCCGAGTTGTTTGGACCAAAAATGCCCGTAGGTCCGATCAATCCAACTGGGCATTAGATCGATCCAAAAATTGGAACCAATCGATCCAATTGCTTCTTATCAGATATTAAGTGGTATGAAATAATACATTGGATATCACTTTTTCCCCTATTAAAACAAAACATAAAGAGAGAGAGAAAGGAGGGGATTCGAAATTTTTGAAGAAGTAAGGCTGATTTCATCTAGCTCCCGAGGCAGGAAGTAAAATCTAAGGGTAAATTCTTGATCACCGAAGTATAGAGAGCATTTTAAGCTAAGCCATAAACTTTGTCTTTCTAGTTTATGTTACCTCTATTTTCGTGCCTAGTTGATACGTGAAATTAAAGTTGATTTTCTTTATTCTCGTGTTAAGTAGACTATCTTTAATTATAGTTCAAGTTGATTCGAGTTTGATAGATAGATCAAACCTCGAGGCGAAAAACGAAGCATTTGGGGCATTTTGGTGATTGGCTCTCGGAAGTGCTTTAAAGCAGTTGTACGTAAGAGTAGGCTACGAAATAATAATATACACGTGAGTTTATGTGTGTACCTTATATGTGAAATTTATGAAGTCGTAGCTTAATTTCTTGAAGTTGAAGCATAATGTATGAAGTGAATTAAAGATGTGTGATTAGTTGTTTGAAGTTATTATATGAAAAATGGAGCATGTTTAGAAGTTGAATTGAATTACATTGTCATTGTATTGCTATTTATTCATTGAAGTGACATTACACGTATGCTGAACTAAAGGGGCATTTTTGATAAGTAAGAAGTTTGGAAATGATTTTTTCTGAAGAATTGAAGTTTTGAAAATGAAAGTTTTGAAGAGAAGCAAAGAGAAAAAGATGAATTATAATTGAAGAAGCAATGCTCGTTTTTACTATCGACGTGAAGAATGAAGTTTACGATGTTTGTTTTGTTAAATTTTGAAGTTTTGAACACGATTATATTTGAAGAAAGTCATATTGCATTTATGGATAATAGAGTCATTTTCCATTCCTTTTCAGGACAAGTGTCGAGTTTACAAAATTTTAGAAGAAAGCAAAGAAAAGGCCTAGCACCTTACCGTGAAAGTTGGAAAACCTGATCAGGGAATTTAACTATAGACGTTCTATGAATGGAGCGATTTATAGTATAGGTTTATGAAGGAATCTAGTTTTAGAAGAAAATGAATTTAGTCACTGGTCCCAATCTTTTAGAAGTTGAAGTATAATAGCGAAGTCGAAGTTAGAGTCGAGTTGCATTGCATCGTTATTTGCATTGTATTCATTCCTATATGTGGCATTTTTTTACACTTTATGACAGTGCATATCATCACATGTATCGTGTTATTTAATAAACTAACTCGTTCATTTTCCTTTTCTATATTGTATCATAATACTTATTGTAAGTGCGAATGTTAGCGAGAGGCATCCTTGAGATGACCCAAAGTATTATGTACATTTTGAAGATAGAATTGTTATCTTTTATATCGGCCACATTTATGTTATTTATTTGGCCTTTGTAGTATTGTAGCTGAAGTTTATGTTTTATTTATTCGAAGTTAAAGTTGTATTTTTGTATTACACTTTGTTATAACCCTTGAGATTGTTCGGGCTAAAAACAATAGTGTAATATGTTTCATGTAGACTTGCGGATTATGTATATTCTATTTTGTTCAAGCAAGTAACATATTGAAGTTATAAACATGGCGTTTACTTATGAGTTGATATAAAGGTTGTATGCAGGCTATGTTATATTTATCTTATTTCATTATAAGGCTGTATGTAAGTTATATTGTAGATTTTTTTATGCATACTTTGATGTTAGGCAATGCTGTAGAACGAGATAAGAAGTGAAAGAAGTATTGCAGAAGTAAATCTCATTTCATCTTCTTTCTTTAAAACTATATATTTTTCGTTTCCTTTTATTTAAAAAGGGATCAGACTCGTGCCCCTAGATCATTCAGGGTTCGGGGCACGACAGATAAGCCCAACCAAAATTTATAAAAAAAAATATTTATTCTGAACAACTTATCTAAAAAATAGCGGGCCAAGTTTGCTAGGCATGGGCTGCCTAGCACCCATACCGGGCAACCTAATCAAGTTGATTCATATATGGTATGATTACCAACTCATACTTGATCTGATTGTATTTTGAAATGCCACTTAGATCGTCTAAACCACCCGGTTGGATGATAATATCACATCCATTTTGCATGAACAATAAAGTCAAGTGTTGAGAGCAAAAGATAACCAATGTCATTTCCATTTGCAATTCTATAAATCAATATCTCAACTATCATTCCCAACAATATTTTCACACTCCAATTCCAATTAGGTAATCTAGGAGAAAACCAAAGAATAAAAATCCAGACAACTTCTAATCTCTTGCACAAAATCTTGCGCAATGAATCACGACTCTGATTTAGAGACACACAAGAGGACACAAAGAAAGTCTCTATCCCAAGAATTTGGGTCGAGTAAAATAGAGCCAAAATAAGATATTGCATCACGTCGAAGACTTAAATTTTCTTATGCCACACTGCTCAGAGAGGCATAAGTAAAAAACAAATTTCATCCTTTCTGTATCTGATTTGAGGAAAGTATGCCAAACGCAGTTATTGTGTTGCTTGCGTTGAGGTTTCAAAGGTTCAATTCCTCAAGAATGGGGTTTATAATACCCATAAATCCCATAAAAACTCTGAGAAAAAGTGAGCAACAACAATATCACACCAGCAAAAAATGATATGGCAGCCCAAGGATTACTAAAATAGGTGTGCTTCAAGCTAGCTCTCCAAGTATTCCACCTGTGGTCATAATACCTATTAACTTGGTCCGACAATGGCGAAAGATAACTGTCATTTATATCGAAAACAACCTCTTCGCATAGCCGGTTAAAAAGATCTGCCACTTCAGCATCACTCCCGAGCCAGTGCTCGATAATCCCATAGTAGTGCAGGTATGCCACGTCAGCAGATGAGTTGATCAGGTTGTCCATAAATATCACGTACGACGTGATGTCGTTGCCACAGTCGAGGTGGCACTGCTCAAACGCGATTAGATTAAGAAAAAGCGATTTAGTACCATCGTGGATGAGTAGCCGAGGGATCCTCAAGATCCCGTCTTTGAACTTTATATCCCAGAATCGATCCGTTTTCCGCTTTTTAAACTTTATACCAGCTTCTCTCAATTCAGTAACACAATGTATTAGTTGCTGCCTTCGTTTATCGGCCACCCTATTATTGTGTGACCATTTTTTTATCCAAACTCGGGGTTCGGGTTTAGGTCCTTTTCGCAACAAACTTCTTCGGAAAACATCAAGACAATGTAGTCCACCTTGATCCAAAAACGGATCAAAAGTTGTTACATGGTCTAGCGACGATTCCAATTTGTTCCTATCGCTCTTTGATAATGGTTCATCAGTTGGCATTAACGGGTCAAAAAATTGAATAGCTAGTTTAGCAACCATACCTCTTTGCTCAGGATGATTAAATTGAAGGCCAAGTAATAGATCAAGTACGAATAAAGGTAGTTGATTTTCGATCATTATCATATCTCTCTGTATAGAATGCATAGATCCCCTCATAGCAAAGACTGGGTCGTTCCTCGAGTACCCAAGCTGCTTAAACCCTTCGATGGCTCCACGAAAGAGCTCGAGAACAAAGCAACCATCGAGCACCTGTTGTGAATCAGTTCTAAAAATTACCAGAAAGATTCTAATGCGTATATCTAATGAACAGATAAATGTCATACATTTTTCTGCATATACAGAAGAATTTTAGTGACAAATCTGTAATTTGGAACCACTTTTATTAGCTCCTGGTGAAAACAAAAAAATACGAAAGTATTTCATAATTAAATAAAAAATCATTGCCACGTCATTATGTAGCTTAGCATCTTCCATCAATAACATTTGCAAAAATCAATATTGCAAAGAAATTAAGCCTGCAGCATACCATCATCTCAACGAACTCATTGCTGCTAAGACAGATTTGCCCCTCGTAGTAAGAACGGGTCTTTTCTTCAAGCTCTTTAATAGCATCCAAATACAGAGCAATATCGTGGTTATTACGTTTGAGGACATGGTGAAGGGCTCGCCACTTGTGTCGATCCATGTTCCGGATTCGCTTCTTCCCGTGGTGGTATGGCCCAATAGAGAGAGTTTGAGGGATATAAGCCCTGTCATCCCCCTCTCTAAGACACTGAGGCACTCGGTAGATGCAGACCTTTGCCCAGTCGCTCGCCACATCATCTAACCTGGCCTGCTCGATTCTTTCCCGAATGTTGATCACCCACTCGGGTTCTGGCGTTTTGGGCACGTTTTCGCCCTCTTGGTTTACCAAAACTTGAAGAGATTCAGATTTATTTTGCTGTTGTTTATGCAGGTAATCGTCAGCCTGATCCAGATATTCGATTGATCGGGACGTGGTTGGGCTTTGAGAGGTTTGAAGTCCAGCATCTACAGTTTCTTTGAGCTTGAGGGTGATCAAGTACCAGCTCAAGAGCTCTTTGTTGAACACAGCAACCATTCTTTTAGGATAAAAAAAAAGTGTTGTTTTGGCCTTGGATAAATGCTTCAGATGTTGTTATATATAAAGTATAAAGGAAGATACACTCCAGTTTATTGGTATTCTAATTCTTAGAAGGCAAGCGTTTAATTTAGAATATAGAAAGATGCATGTGGAACCAGCATCATGAAGGTAAAGACTGCGATTGATTTAATTTTTGATGTTGAAACTTGTTCTAATCCAACTAGGTAGCTTACATGGACCCGTCTTTTTTTTTTAAAAAAATTTTTAAACAAACTAGAGGAAACGGATATAGACTGTTTGGATTGAACCAGA
Source organism: Embelia ribes (assembly GCA_001753735.1). NCBI lineage: Eukaryota > Viridiplantae > Streptophyta > Magnoliopsida > Ericales > Primulaceae > Embelia > Embelia ribes. The sequence continues at coordinate 8,740 of MKEJ01085813.1, read as the reverse complement.
GCTACTTCACCAAAAAAGACAGTCTCTTGTCGCAAACCTAACAAACCAACTGGCACATACTCTTGCTGGTGGGCGTAGCTCACCACAATCGTTCATAAAGGGGGTGCACGTGCTCTCGCAATGGCTGCAGCTCTCACGGTTCTCTACCAAAGATATCTTTTACATTTTGATGCTCTTTGGTTCCAGAACCGCTCCCTAATATGATAACAATAGGTGAGAGTCATTCTAATTTAAATTTAAGAGAACTTTAGGCAAATCTCCTATAATGATACCCAATCAATCAATGCTAAGATCTTATTTCAACGACGAGTGAAAAGAATATTAAATATGAGTAAAAGGTCCGTATCAAAACTGAAACTAGAAAATATCTTATACTATTAATATAATCATAATGAGAACATGGCCTTAGCAATGGGGTAGGGGTGGGACACGAACAGGCTGGAAACTGAATAATTAAAAATCCCACCTATCATTTTTTATTCTTGCACGTTTCTACTTGCTTTCGAAACTACCAAGCAAAAAGGATAATTTAAAGGGATTAAATAGTGACACGTGAACAAATAATTATGTACAGAAATTATTAAAACCCTTATATGTGATATACTGTTTGTTGATTTTTTTTTTTTACAGTTAGAATCAATATATAAAATATTAGAATCAATACACAAAATAGTACCAAATAAAAAGCAGTGCACTTTCAGGATATGATTGTCACATGTGAATCAATTTTCAGAAAGAAGCCATAAGATAAGAAGTGATGTAGTGTTAGAAGATATTTAATTTGTTTATTATGTTGGTGTCATTAATTATGAATAATTGTTAGTTTGATTATTTATTTATTTATTTTATTATGTTTTTAAGAGTTTCTACCCAAGCCCATTATTTTATTTTGTAATGCCAATACATAGGTCTTTTTTACGCGTTTTTATTCTAAGTCATTGGATCGCAGAGCGGAGGCAGAAGAGGGAGCATGAGTGCGAGAGCGTTAAATTCCGAAAGTACTGAATTTGAGAGCATCTTATTTTTTAAATTTTAATATTCATTTATATGAATAAAACTATTTATAAATTATATATATGAAAATTTAAATATTTAAGGTGATGTTAAAAAGTTAATTATAAACACGTATACTTAATATTATCTGCATATACATATACTCAGCAAAAGAGACCATGAGTAATGAGTGATATTTATGCTATATTGGTCCCACATCGATTTTTGAATGCCTTAGTACCAATGTGTTTCAAGTATAAGTAGAAGCAATAAGCCATAAATGTTGTACAAAATGGGCCTTCTTAATATTGGACCTATTTAATTTTGAGAAATTAAAAGTTCAATAATTGGACTAGAGTTTGGGTGCTGGCCTAATATACAAGGGCTTGGGCATTTTCCTTATCATTGGCTGACAAGCCCGATTAGGGCTGAATTTGCCCCATTTAAATGCGGAGCGCAATTTTTGCCCAAAATTGCCAATTTGTGATTTCGGGGCGGGTACGGTCTTTAGTACCCACAAATCTGGTGACTTAGGTATTGATTATTATTATTTGTATAATCTTATTAATAATATTTTAAAATTCCAATTCATCCCCTTCTTGTGATTTGCCTACGGATCAATAATATCGAATATAGAGTAACTATATTTTGTAGGTCAACTTAATTTAAAATAATACAAAATAAATCAAATATTTTTTCCACTTGAATAATTAAATTCAAAAAAACTATTCGTAAAATATAAGAGTATGATAAGTTGACACTAAGGGGACGTAATAAATTTCTAACATGTTTAACTTGAAATAAATATTTTTTGGTTTGAACATTTTTATTAGATAATTTTTTAGAGAAAGATCAATATACAACAAAACACCTAAAAACTAAAAGAAAACAAATTTTTTTTCTAAAAATATTTTTTAGAAAAATTATTTTCCACATTGCCTAAATGCTATATGTTTTCACCACTCCGAAACAGAATAGGAAAAACTGCAATGGATTTCGAAACAACGGCCCCGAAAATTTTCAAAATTCAAAACTCTTCCACCCTTTTCAAAATCGCACAGTCAATTCCTATCTTCCAGCAAAAAAATCCAACTCATCCCGCTCAAAAAATATCTCCCCAAACGAATCTCAGCCGTTCGATCCCACCCCACCACCCATATATATCCCCATCCTCTCTCCACACCTTTCATTTCTCCCCTCTCTCCATCGCCCGCAATCCGAAACCCTAATCTCTCTCCCCCATCTCTCTCCCTCTCTATCGTTCAAAATGAGAGAGATCTTGCACATCCAGGGCGGCCAATGCGGCAATCAGATTGGGGCTAAGTTCTGGGAAGTCGTCTGTGCGGAGCACGGCATCGATTCCATTGGGAAGTACGTCGGTGATTCGGACCTCCAGCTCGAGAGGATCAATGTGTATTACAATGAGGCGAGTGGGGGCCGGTTTGTGCCAAGGGCCGTGCTGATGGATTTGGAGCCGGGGGTGATGGACAGTATTCGATCTGGGCCGTACGGTGGGATATTCAGGCCTGATAACTTCGTGTTTGGGCAGAGCGGAGCAGGGAATAACTGGGCAAAGGGGCATTATACGGAGGGGGCCGAGTTGATCGACTCTGTTCTCGATGTGGTTAGGAAGGAGGCCGAGAACTGCGACTGCCTACAGGGTATAATTTCTCAATAAATATGCATATGTAGTTGTTTTTGTTTGTTATATCTGTTAGATCTGGTTTTTGTTGGTATATATGTACGTGGGTTATGTTTATATGTTAAGCCAGATCTGAATTCTATTGGGATAATTTTCATTTTCCCACTTTATTTCTGAATCTCTTTATATGGGTGTGCATTTATTTCTTATGATTATTGTTTATCATCATTGTAAATATTGTTTTTGGTTTTATTTTGGGTCTCATTGTTTAGTTTTTGTGCGTTTTTCTCTCTTTCTCTACATGTGTAAGAGCATATGCATGTGTATTTGATTTTAGGTTAATCTAATATTTGTTGGCGTACTATGTACGGAAATGCAATTCCTTGTTATCTCTGTATGTTAGTACCTGTGTGAGTATGTATTTCCAATCTTTTGTAATGGTTTGTGCATATCGCTCTCTTTGTATGTTTTTGTGGTTTTAGGTGAGGTCTGTATTTCTGTTTGGATATCCACATCTCTGGTTATATTATGTGTGCATGTTTGTGTGATTTTAGGTCAGATCTGGTTTTTGGTTGGAATATTTGCCTCTCTGCATACATGTAGCTGTGTATGTATATGTTTGTCATTTTAAGTTATATCTACATTTCTGGTGGGATATTAAGGCTGGAAGGTTTGTCCGGTTTTTATTTTTGATTTCTATCATATTAATTTGGTGGATTTATGCCTGTCTTCTATATCTATGTGCTTCTGTTTTACATTTTAGGTTTGATCTGGATTCTTGTTCGGATAATATTCATGTACATAGCTTTAGGATTTGTTTTGGATATGTGCAAGTGTGTGTATGTTTTCTTTCTGATGGTTTTAGGTTGGATCTGAATATCTGTTGGAATATCATTATGCAAATGTTGGTTAGGGTTTTGTTCAGATTCAATTGAATAATGTGTATGCTCCTCTTTCTCATTTTGTCTCGCCTCTTTGTTTGTGATTTTAGATACGACTTGGATTTGCATTTAGATATGGTTGTTGGTAATGCATGTGAAATTGAATATGTATGTGTTTTTGAATTGGATATTTATGTCTTTGTGTGAACTATATATGTCTGCTCTTTTTTGATTTGAATTGTCAAGATTCTGTCAGAGGTCCTTGCCTATTAATGTCACTCTGAGACACAAATAGGCATACCTTGTTTGTCGTCCGTGATTTTATTTACTGTTACACTCTTGGCTTTGATTTATTTTGTCAGTTTGTGTGCTTTGATTTATGGTTGATTTTTCTAATGAGTAGCTTTTTTGTGATCTTGAACATACCTGCATCTTGTTTTTACCTTCATTCGTTTGTTTCTCTTTTGTTTTGCTTCTGAACTGATTTTTTTGCAACTTTCTTTTTGATTGTAGCAAAATGTACTGATGGATTTTGTATCGTGCCTTGCAAAATTGTGATTTGTACACATATAGCAAAACATACTGATGGTTTTTTATATTGTGCCTTGCAAAATTGTGATTTGTACGTGTACAGCAGTTTCTTGTTAATGCTCTTAGAAATAAACATCAAAATTGAACAGGTTTCCTCTCTAAAATACTTATTTTGGGCCAAACTTTGACATTGAATGTGTTGTCTTCAGGTTTCCAAGTATGCCATTCTCTTGGAGGGGGAACTGGGTCAGGTATGGGCACCCTTTTGATTTCAAAGATCAGAGAGGAATACCCAGATCGGATGATGCTCACTTTCTCCGTGTTTCCTTCTCCCAAGGTCTCAGATACTGTTGTTGAACCTTACAATGCAACCCTCTCTGTTCATCAATTGGTTGAGAATGCTGATGAGTGTATGGTGCTTGACAATGAGGCTCTTTATGATATCTGCTTTAGGACCCTCAAACTCACCACTCCTAGCTGTAAGTTTTCCTGATAACGAGGCTCTTTTTGCCAATTTTTTAAAATAGAACCGCAGAGTGATTTGTTTAGGCAAGGAAGCTAATAGTACCAAAATATGATGTTCAAGTCACTTTTTATTACTAAGGTGTGCTACTACCCCTTCATAAGAAATGTGTATTATTTGTACTTCTGTTTTAAGGTTAGATCTAATCTTAAGAATATGCTTTTTCTGGCTTTCTTTTTTTTGGGAATAAATCCAGTTCAAAACTCAAATATAGTTTCAGATTTTGATTGCCTCTCAATTTTGCAGGCTGCATTGAGTTCACTGTTTCCACACTAGTGAGAGCTCGGAAAATGTCTGGCATTATAAGAATTAATTACATTGAATAGGAAAGAAGCCAACCTATTAAGATTTAACAAGGATGACAAAACAAATTTTCTTTCAGTGACTAAGTCTGTATTTTCAGTTTTGCTTTTGTTACCACAAATTCTTCATGCATTATTGTTTGTGGTTATTCTGTCTTACAAGTTACCTATTTCTATTTGCAGTTGGAGATCTGAACCACCTCATCTCCGCAACAATGTCTGGTGTCACCTGTTGTCTTCGTTTCCCTGGTCAACTGAACTCCGACCTCCGTAAGCTTGCAGTCAATCTCATCCCATTTCCCCGTCTCCACTTCTTCATGGTGGGTTTTGCCCCTCTCACTTCCCGTGGGTCCCAGCAATACCGCTCCCTCACTGTCCCAGAGCTGACCCAGCAAATGTGGGACTCCAAAAACATGATGTGTGCAGCTGACCCTCGTCATGGCCGTTACCTAACTGCTTCGGCTATCTATCGTGGAAAAATGAGCACAAAAGAGGTGGACGAACAAATGCTGAACGTTCAGAACAAGAATTCCTCCTACTTTGTTGAGTGGATACCAAACAATGTGAAATCAACTGTTTGTGATATCCCACCCACTGGGCTTAAGATGGCATCGACTTTTATTGGGAACTCGACCTCCATCCAGGAGATGTTCAGGCGGGTGAGCGAGCAGTTCACTGCTATGTTCAGGCGTAAGGCTTTCTTGCATTGGTATACAGGTGAGGGTATGGACGAGATGGAATTCACTGAGGCTGAGAGCAATATGAATGATTTGGTATCAGAGTACCAGCAGTACCAGGATGCTACAGCCGATGAGGAGGGAGAGTACGAGGATGAGGGAGAGGAGCAGTATGAGTGATTAGTGATTGGTTTGCTTGGGTGATGAATGTACTGGGAAAATGGTTGCTTTATTTTGTATTTTGAATTGATGAACTTGTTATGATTCTGAATATTGCCAGCCTCTGGCGATGTGGGTTACTTGTTTGGCTGATGGGCCGTTTTGTAATGTTGTCTTTGTTTTTAGAATATTAATGTGCAATATTTCCTTAAGCTTAAAGTGGTGTCTGCCCTTTCAGATTGCATGAGTAATATTATTTGTCTTTGCTATTACATTGGCATTAGTTGTGTAGCTAGGGTTGTTTATGTGCCGAACAAGCCCCGACTTGTTTGTGATAGACTTGTTAACTTGTCCTGTCGTACTTGTTAAGGCTCATTTACAAATGTATGACCTTCTGCCAAGGTACTAGTAAATGAAAGCTCATGCTATTCGAGTACACGAGCGGGGTGAAAATTGTTACAAAGGTGTATATTGCTTTTCAATTGTGATGTGTTGTGAAGATCTGATTTGTTGTTTACGTGTTTTTGTGCTTTTTAAATCTTACTATTGTAGTGTAGCGTGACATTGATAACTTCATTTCTTTTTTTTCATATTAATATAACAAAAGTAGTGTTATGTACAATAATCGAGACAACTGATTTTATTTTACCATCAAGTGACTTTGATACTCTATTCTCGTGCATTCCCATGTTCATTTTGTTTAATCATTTTTATGTTGAATAAAATACATGAATTTAAGGTTAACAAGCATGTATGAACGTATATTCTTCGTATAGCTTTTCATTTTTCATTAAAAACTAAACACATAAATACTGTGATTTCCAAGTCATTACAGGAAACAAAGAAGCGTTTCTTTACTTTCTCCGCGGTGAGAAATAAGCAGCTACCAAAATGTATACTAATACATACACACATACATATATTAAGGTTGTATATGGTCCAAATTGAATTGGGTCTATCTTCGATTCAGGATTTACTCATTTTGGAACGATCCTTGATATTTTGGGACTAGAACCTACTTACTTAAATTTGGTCTGATTCGGTCCGGATTGGTCCCTCTACGGTTCAATCCGGATTCGATCTGATTCTAGGTTCTTTGATTATTACATGATTCATATCGACTTGATTCTATAACCAATTTTATCATGTTACTCAATGTATATTAGGCAACAAGATTTTATATATTATTTGTTAATATTTAATAATAGGTTCCATTGTTTTAAAGAGATACAAAACTATTAGAAAATTACAAGAATTAGGCAATACTTAGTATTAATTACATTAAAATTTTTGTTCACATATATATATATAGAGAGATAAATAGAGAGTTTCATGGAATCCAATTAATTAGTAATAACATGACCATGACGATCACGTTGATAATAAAATTTCATTGAACATGTGTGAGACATTATAACATGAGATTTAACCAATATGAAAGGGATAATTTTTAGCGGAAAAAACATAAGAGTGAATCATTAGGTTAAAAAAATGACTACAAATAAAAGTGAAATTATCTAACAAAAAAGTTGCAAAATTTTATTGAGTTTCAATTCAATAGAAAAAAACACACACACACAATAATAATAATAATAATTATATATATGTATGTATATAAATATTGAAATATTTAATAAACACTATGCTTCTATGTACCTTGTAAATTGATTATCTTTTTTTTTTTGTATATCTATGTATGCAGGTATATAAATTTGTGTAAAAAAATTTATAGGTATACTATTTTAAGTCGGTACCATTCCAAGTCTATGTTCGGATTGGATTGGTCTAAACTTATATCTGGATCGGTCCACGTCTATGTCCGGATCGTTCCGGTTCGGTCCGATTCTAGATAATTTTATCGTAATCTAAGGCTTGACTAGAAAAGTTTGGTTCCTACCCGATTTGTCTCAGATCAAGCACATCTGACTTCGGATCGAATTTTTTCGGTCCAGTTTATGTTCGGTTCCGGATTGGATTTCGATTCTCGATTATTTTGTACAACCCTAATATATATATATATATGTATGTGTGTGTGTGTGTGTATGGAATGGATCATGAGACAAAATTTTTTACAAAAAATCTTACAAACTTTATTGGCCGTTAGATCTGAAATGATCCAACGGATAGGATAAATCCTATTTTTCTATTCCTCTCTCTATTTTTTCTGATATATCATAGCCGTTAGATTGCTTCAAATCCAACGGCCAACAAAATTTGTAAGATTTTTTGAAATTTTTTTTATCCCATAATCCCTTCCCATATGTATATATGACTAAATGTAGGTAAAGAAATAATAAGAATGAGAAGAGTGTTAGGAGAGTTATCATTGAAGAACAGTAAATAATCCAATTCGTAGATATAACCATACAACTTATCACCACACAAAATCCACTCAAATACTCTTTTGTCTTTCTCACCAGTGATTCTTGATTGAAAGTTATTAGTCCAAATAGCAAACCAAGAGAAATGAATTGATTTTCCAATAAAAATTACTTTGTTAAAAATAATTCCTCAAGTTTTTGTTTCAAAAACCTATGTAATAATATCTAGTAATAATAAGATGCGGAAATTTAAAGAGATAGCTAAAAATCGATGTGATCCCTTACGTATAGTCCCCAATGCTTTCATTGGGTTCCCTTACAACTTTATAATCCAAAGTTACAAGATGATTAGTATTCACGGGTGCTAGCCGAACCTTTTAAACAAATAACTTGCAGGTGTTATCCAACCTACCAAGTAGATTAATGGGCTCTACTCAAACTATACACAAGTAGATTTGTGAGATTTAATCAAACCGTAACCAAGTAGATTTATGGGTGCTACTCAGATTGTAATCAAATAGGCTTGCAGGTGCTACTCAAACCGACTTTTCCTTTAGAGTTTATAAATCACTTCTAACATTCTGTAATATAATACGTAGATTTTTTTTTTTATTATTAGTATTATTATTTATAAATTAAAATATTTTTGGACTTAAAATGTCATTAGTTGTGGGTTTGAACATTGAAGGATTTTGTTACATTTAAGCATGA
>MKEJ01085811.1:0-14878 GCA_001753735.1 Embelia ribes | reverse complement strand
TATGTATTTTTATATATATATATATATATATATATATATATATATATATATATATATGGGAACGGATCAAGGGACAAATAATTTTACAAAAAACTTTACAAACTTTGTAGGCCGTTGAGCTGAGTCTGATGATACTCTTCCCATCGTCTCTCTCTCTCTCTCGGAATAATTTGGAGAGACACACAAATTATTTTTCTGGTTTATTATTTTGTATCCCATCTCAACATTATTATTATTATCATATCTGGTCCAACATTTCTGAAAGTGTCTATCTCCCATAACATGATGGAGAGGCAATAATTATTTGATGCAATTATTTGTTTCAATAAATTTCTGTACGATTAGATCATATACAGATATTAGTGAAGTCATCCACAGTGAAACATAAAATGATGCAGATTCTTTTTCCGCCCTCTATTAACAAACTATTTATTGATTTCTTAGTTGGATATTTGTGTAACAAAATAAATTAATTTAATTTTGAAATTTTTTAATTTCATTCATCAAAGCTAGCCCGCCTCCATTTTTTATTTTTTCAGCAGGGTCTTTCATTTTTTTATACCCTTTCTAAGAATTTTGAATTTGAAACCCACAAAAATTGAAGGATTCTCTCGGCTCATCAACTATGAATAATGATGGACCCCAATAGTGGCCAATAGCTAGCTATGTGGTATCATTGCTGGCATATTAAATTTTGGTTATTGATTGTTTGATGATAGAAATTGATGCCGCATGGTTCATGCCAAGATTTAAATATGTATATCTGCATGTTTCAGCATAAAACACACCAAAAAATAGAATGAAAAATTTGAGTGTGAGTGAACAATTTAAAATTATGCTTACTCAAGAGAGAGTTAAGAATTTTGAGGTTACAAAATTTGTGTGAGAATTTTTGTATTCTTTTTTTTAGAATTTATAGTGAAATTTATCTCATGTTTGTGGACATAAGCACAATTGACCGAATCATGTTAAAATTTGTGTCTCTATTTTACTAACTCTAATTTATTGCACTCCGACCAATAATTGGATAATTTAACACCGTCTAATATTAAAATATTCAGACTAAAATTTGGAGATTTGACAGCAGATTTCTTAATAATTAATCTTAACTATTTCTAAATCAATTGAATCACTCTAGAAGATATATTTTATTTTTATCCTTTTATTATTACGGATTTTATTCTTCTTATACGCAAAATATCATTTCTATAGTTCTGTCCTAATGGTTTTTGGAAAATAAAATGGCGAATTTATCAGGATTCCTCCGCTTTCGACCAAATCAAGTACATATCTTGATTGGATGTAGCCATCGATAAGTATTTTCTTTGACCACAGATTTTTATGGTTGTGATCACAGATCGGAAATCGTATTTTTCCTCATTCATGTATTTTTCTTTAAAAAAAAAAAAGAAGCAAAACTAAGAAAAAATGAAGGGAAAGATGCCTTAATTCACAAGGTAGCCAAGCAGCATATTCAAATAGCGCAAGAGAGGGAATAAAAAGCCTTTGGTTCAAAATATTTGAAGATTTAAAGATCGGAAAGATTACTTCAAAATGATTATTCTGTCCGTTTCGCATTTAATTACCTTGATGCAAATATTGAAAATTTCGAGCATAGTTCATAAGATTCCATGATAAATTAATTGATGGTGAGAAACCAAAACCCAACACTTGAATTAATTGAAAATTAACAAATCCTTGTTATAGTAATCACAAACAGAACCGATCCTCAACCAATGCAAGTACCCAGTTCAACCATAAGTCCACTTGGCGCTAATAGGACTAAATAAAGATTTGTTACAGCTATAATTATTGCTTATTGTGCAGCTCATTAACAATCAAATTAATAGCCTAGTTGGCAGACCTTTAATCGCTAACCCAAAGAACTAAGGTCCAATTCTAAGTAATTAAGAACACCACTAATACAATTTGTTGAAGTAAAATATTAAAAATTTTAATTTCCCTTTTGGAACTGAGGGTGAAATTGAGAGAATTTTTAGATTTTTATCACTGCTTGTCAAGTAAAAAATTGCAAAAATATCATAAATTGGTTCGGTTAATTGAGTCGTGGCGGCTAACTTTGGGGTGACATTGTATTGGTCAATTTTGGAAGACCATATATATATATAATAAACATTGTTTTCAAAATAATGTGTAGCAATTGCAACTTGTCATTATTTTTTCCATTTAAAGTCATTGGCGGCCAGAATGTAGGGAGGGTACGGGGCAGACACCCCACAACCTCTAAATTTCAATATCTATCTATACTATATTATATATGAATTCTAATCGATCAATTTTTGCATTACCAAAATTATCTTTCTAATTCAGAATAATTACAATTTTAATTAATATAAAAAAAATTATAAAAAAAGGGATAATTTTAAAAAATTAAAATACTCCACCTCTCCATTTACTTTCTCATCCTTTATTTTTAGTTGTGTATTTGTAGCATACACAACGTGGTGCCACTAATATTTTATATGTAGAGTTTGAAGTCTGCCAACGTGAAAAGAAAGACTAACCTTGAATAGATAAGAGAACTAGACTCCCCTTATCCCACGTCCGAGAATTCTTGATCCACACGGTTAAAAGTCAATTCCTAAGCATAAAATTGATGGGGATTGATAAACTTATGTATTAACATTGTAATTATAAATAAATAATTTTATATTAAAAATTTTGGCACTAAAAAATGATGAGAAGCATTAGCCCACATGGGTAACTTAAATCTGTCCCTGTCTGCTAGAAAATGAAGATTCCCATTTCATTTAAAATTTTAAGATATATACTAGTCAACAAATAAAAATGGACAAAAATAAAATTGTATTGAATTGATAAAAAAAATATGATTCAAGAGGTCTTTTGTATAGAGTTGTACAAGAACTATCCAAGTAAATATAAATGACGATATAGTACATGAAGTATATAAAGTTAACGACCACCTTTAAATTTGAGCATAGAGATTGAGCATAGAGATCTGTAATGTCCAACTTATATGTAAAAAACTAATGCAAATCACAGCTAAGAGGTTTCGTGAAGACATCGGCAATCTATGATTGCATATGAGTAAAAAGAGGCTAAATAAAACCAGAACGTAACTTATCTTGCACCAAATGACAGTCTATCTCAATATACTTAGTACACTCATGAAAAACATAATCACGATCAATATGTAATGTAGACTGATTGTCACAAAATAATTGAATCGGACGCATGGAAGAGACTCCCATCTCACATAGGAATTCTATCAACCAAATCAACTCACAAGTAGTATAAGCCATAGCGCGATGCTCGGCCTCAATGATCGATCTAGAAACCATATCTTGCATCTTAGAACTCCAAGAAACAAGGCTAGAACCTATGACAATGAAAAAACATGTAGTTGAGCATCGAGTCGTAGGACATCTAGCCTAATCGAAATCTATATAGGCTGTGAGATCAGAAGAAAGAAATAAACTATGGCCCGATGTACCCTTGACATAACAAAGAAAACGATAAAAGCCTATAAATAAATATATGTGAGAGTCTACATAAACCGGTTGAGGCAATTAATAACATTCAACATATCAAGGCAAGCAATAATCAAATAAATAAGTCTAAAAAATAAGGCAACAATAAATACTTGGGTCAAGTAAAAGGGATCCATCATTAGGTTGAAGAGGAAAATTATATTCCATAGGAAAAGTAGTTGGTCGTGCTCCCAAATTGCCAGAATTAGCAAGAATGTCTAAGGCATATTTCCGTTGAGAAAGAAAAATACCTTCAGAGATTCGAGCAACCTCCAAGCCTAAAATATACTTCAAGGTGCCCAGATTTTTGATATGAAATGGATCTGCAAGAAATTATTTAATAGAAGAAATACTCTTGGGGTCATTCCCCGCAACAAGGATATTATCAATGTAAACAAGAATAGTTGCAAATGAACTGCCCATAATACGAATAAAAAGTCAGTGATCTGACTATGACTATCGATATCCAACGGAAACAAGCACCAAAGATAAATTTGAATGCCAATTCCACGAGGCCTGCTTGAGACCATAAAGAGACTTATGGCGACGATATACACGAGTCTCCCCTTGTTGTGCATAATCAGGGGACAAAGTCATATAACCTCTTCACCAAGATCAATACAAAAAAAAAGTATTATAGACATCCAATTGAGGCAATTCTGAATTGCGGGAAGCTGCAATAGATAAAAGGTAACAAACAGTAACCAATTTGGCCATTGGTCAAAAGTATCATGAAAATTCAGGGCCTCAGTCTGTGTATATCCCTTAGCTATTAATCACACTTTATAGCATTCAACTAACCTATCTGCATGCAATTTAGCCTTATATACCCATTTACAACCAATGGGTTTCTTACCTGGACGTAAATGAACCAAGGTCCATATCTGATTGGCTTCGGGGGTACGACGCTTGACTCCATAACTTCACGCCAATATGAATGTTGCACCACAATATGATAAGAAATAGGATCATAAATTAGATTAACAGTGATAAGCAATGTAAGGTGAGTAGAAGAAAAATGCAAGGAAGAAAGATACAAAAGATGTAGGATATACCGTGTCGGGAGTCGCAGATAAAACAGAGGTGAGAACACTATAATCATCGGGCAAAATGGGGCAGTCATAGTCAAGTAAACGAGAAAGGCATTTGGCAGTACATTTAGGATGACCAGTTATGGGGGTAGGTAGGCTCGGATTAGGAATGAGGCTAGTCCAGGACTACTAGGCTTAGCTGGTTAATCACGACTGGCTCAATTGGCAGCAGAACCAGTTTAGCCGAGGCTGCCGGCTCACTCAACTTGGCTCGACTGGGCTACCGCAGCTCGGCTGGCTGCTGTGGCTAGGTTTGAATGACTAGCTACAACTAAGGTGGCTTGATTGGGCTATGTTGGCTCATTCGAATGGCTCGGAATAACTGAAAGGATCATAATTATAGGGAAGCATAGGATTAACTGTTGTTTGGCGACTACTGGCATTGGGTAAGGGTTGCAATGCATTGTGAAAACGAAAAATAGTCTTATAATTTTTTTATTTTATTTTAAAGATCAAACACATGATAACCTTTATTAGTTGATGGATAACTGAGAAAAACACACCTAGTAGCCCAATGTTGAAATTTTTTATGACCTTGTTTAAGGGTTTGCATATAACACCGACATCCAAAAATACGGAAGTGATCATAACTAGGTTCCATTTTAAAAAACCGAAAGGGTTTGGCCATTTAAGTATGTAAAAGGAATGTGGTTGATTAAATTCACAACAATGAGTACACATTCACCCCAAAATGAAATGGGTAGATTGGCATGGAAACGTAAACATCGAGCAACATTAAGGATGGGTTGATATTTAGGTTCCACAACCCATTTTGTTGTGGAGTTTTAGTGCATGTCAACTCATGTAAAATTCCTTATTCATGGAAAAATGCTTGAGTGTCAAAAAAAGTGTATTCAAAGCCTTCGTCCATTCAAACATATTTAATGGTGCCATCATATTGAGTACAAACCATAGCAAAAAAAGCTTAAGGTAGTTTAATGTATTAGATTTGTATTTCATTAAAAATATCCAAGAAAAACATGAAAATTCATCAACAATATTTAAAAAAAAAATACATCCATTAGTAAACGTAATTGTATATGTAACGTTCGAAAATTCCGAATGAATTTTTCGCATTTTCATTTAATAAATAATATCCTTAATGTGTTGACGATATAATTTATTAAATGGAACAATTGGGTGATTGTGTGTTATATTAGGCACAAACAAATAAGTATTGTGTTTTGTGTTGTTTTGTGTATAAACATTGTGAGTTGCGATTAGAGAGTCGTTGTGGAGATTAGTTATTGCATTAGATATAAATGTATATTGGTGAGTTGTATTGTGAGTAGCATTTGTGAGAATTGTGGAGATTGTGAGAATTGTGGAAATCGGGAGATTTGTGTGACTTGTGTGACTTGTGAGGTTTGTGGGAAATTGTGAAAATTGTAAGTTATTGTGAATGTGAATGAGTATTGGAGGCAAGTGTGATATCGCGTGTGAGAGTGGTATGAAATTGTGTATATTTGTAACGTTCCGAAATTACGGGTAATTTTTTTTCGCGTTGCTAAATAATATTATACGGGTTATAATATTTTTCCTCTAATGTATACATCGTATATTAGTATTTGGAAATGGTGAGTGATTTTTTGTGATCGTGGTTTGGCCTCGTGAAAGGATTGAAAGCGGAAATGCAAGTTGTATTCGTGACAACAATTTGGTTTTTTGGTAATATCTTGAAAATTGTAACATCGATTGAGGCTTATAATATAGCATTAGAAAACTATTTCATGTATCTACGACTTTTATGTTTTGCCAACAAAATAATTCGAGCGGAGAATGGTCAAAAAGTGGCTCAAAGCATTCAACAAAAAAATGTCAGGAGATGTGACACCAATTTCGTATTTTGGCCATATCTCTCAAACTGTAACTTCGATTTGACCCTACATGTCTTTGGAAAGAGGATTAACTTATCTATAACTTTGTGTTTTGACAAAGAGTTAATTCGAAACACAGAGTGGTCAAAATAGAATCCGAAATGACAATGACAGCGTAAACAAATTTTGTGGGCCTCATAGTTTGACTTTAACCATTTTTTTTACACATATACACACACACATGAGATATATATATATATATATATATATGATGTAAATGTATATATATATATACACACACACATATATGAGAGATATATGTATGATGTGGATATATATATACATACTTGTGAAGTGTGTGTACGAGTGGATATATTATGAGCATCTGATAATTTTGAGTCAAAGCCCGACCGGGGTTTGCGGCAATATATATACGAGTGCCTAATAACTCTGTGATACGAGTTCTGTAATTCATGATAGTGATTTGTGATTTGTGATACGTGAATTAGTGATTCGTGGTTAATGAATTGTGATATATGATCCGCGAATATGTAATTAGTGATTCGTGACACTGGATTAGTGAATATGTGACTAGTGACTAGTGATATGTGATTAGTGAATAGTGATATATGATTCATGGATTAAAGATTCAGAATTAGTGAATATGTGACTAGTGGTTCGTGACACGAGATCAGTGAATATGCGACTAGTGATTAGTGATAGGTGATTGGTGATTCGTGATTAGTGAATAGTGATATATGATTCGTAGATTAGAGATTCGTAATTAGTGAATATGTGACTAGTGATTTGTGACATGGGATTAGTGAATATGTGACTAGTGATATGCGATTCGTGATTAGTGATTAGTGATATGTGATTCTAGGTTTTATCGCATGTTAGAAACATACTATAGTATCACTTAGAATTTATTAGTATACATAGGAAATGAGGATATGGGGGATTTGGTGCATTGCATGTGCATACCTGTCTTTTATACTTGCAAATTCCCTTTATCGTTTGGTTTAGAATCTGACCCATACATCCTTTTCTTTTGTATATACGTGATAATGTAGGGTCAGAGCATGGTATTGGCTTGCCAGAGAAGTAGGCATAGCTTTGGTGAGAAGTTGTAGTAATAGAGGTGAGCTTGACTTGAGTTTGTAACATTCAGAGTTTCGACTTAAGGTTTAGTTTAGACTTTTATTTTCAATTTGTACAAGCATACAACTCTACGATATATTTTATTTGCAGCAAGGTGTTACTGTTTGGATAATGCATTATGTATATATTACCACGAGGATGATATTGTATGAGATACTCATGTGGCACTTATATGTATTATAGAAAGATGATGGGGATGGTATGAGATTATTATTCTATTTTCTTTCTTTCAGTTCACGTCCCCATCTTTATAGGAATTCGGGGCGTGGCAATATTAGTGTGAGGCTTAAAGGCGAGAGTTGTAGGTGAAATTAGGAATGAAAAATCCCTTGAATTTCATCAATTTCAGTTGCATTTCCAGTCTGAGGGCACCATTCGAATGGTGTAAGACTACAGTTCAAACAACAGTGCCGTTCGAATGATTCCTGAAAAGCCATTCAAACGGCATGGGAGGTGGACCCCTATTTCGCTTTGCAACCATTTTAAGTATGTGAATGATTATTTTCCATTTTCAGTGTTAAAAGTCAGTGTGAGATGAGAAGCAATGAAATGGAGGGGGTGAGTTTGTGAGAGTGAGAATATCTACCTAGAAAGCTTGTATTGGAGATTTCCTTACATATTCGGACTCCCTGACATCAAAGCTCCATATTGATGTTAATTTCTCTTCATAAATCGCTCGTTTTCTAATGCCTAGGTTTCCACAATAGGTCCGTAAATTGAAATTAAGTTGAGAATCGTGCTTTATATGATTTGTAGAACATTTTTGTGTATAAAATCATAATGATTCGTGATCATTTGTTAAATAAAACTCGGAAGTCCAACTCGGGAGGAATTGGGGTTTTTGGATAGGACTACTATGAAAGGGTTTATCTTTGTCGAGGTACAACAAATTACTCGTATTACAATAAATTGGAAAGTTTGTGTGTGTATGACGTGTGTGACACGTTTTGCTTAATTGTGTGGAAGTTGTGATAAGTTTGATTTGGTTCGTGAATTGTGATTAAAAATTATGAATATCAACTATTTTGATTTTAAAATACTCAAGATTTTGATTTATATAATTGTTGTGTAAATTTAATTATTGTGGCAAAAATTGTATTTATTACTAATAAATTGTGATTGTAGAATAAATGATAGAACAAATCTTGTGTTATTGTGGAAGTATTAAAGGTAAGCCTTAATACTCTTTTTGTGGTACATATTTATCATACATTGTGCATTGGCATACTCATACATGTGCATTGGGAAAAGATTGAGTCTTTTTCCTTTCTTTTCGGGATTAGGTCAATTTTTTCTATAAAATCTTTGTGATTTGGACTTACAATTCTTGAGTCTAAAGGATAATGCGAGCAAAGGTGATTCTCAGACCCATTTGTGAAATATCTCAGTCCCATTTTTTGCGAGTCTTGGAAATATTTATGATTTATGAAAAATATTGTGATTTGTGAAAATATTGTAATTTGTGAAATCTTTTATGATTTTGGAAAAATAAAGGATTTGTGAACATGTCGAACAATTGCATTCATATGGCATCATATGCATTACACGTACATACATATCATGTAGACACTTAAATTCATTTTTAGTATTATACAATTAATCTGACCGTGCAAGATGCCATTTCTTTTATTTGTGTTGTGATATTTCAGGCTTGGATGCCCACGCAGACTTGGGGATGCGGCCTTAGGCTAGTGAGGGTGTAGTGCTACTCTGATACATTTTGGGGGCCTTACTGCGCCAGAGTTAGTTAGTATATTTTTGTGCATTTATTTTGTGTGAGCCATAAAATTCATGTTAGATTTTGGCTATATATTATATTATATTTTACTCAGGTGCCTAGCTTAATTGCATATGTATACGTGACTTAGAATAATAGCTGCAGTTATGTACTTTTATATTGTGACAAAATATTGTAACTATTTATTCATGTTATATATGTAATCAAGCTTGATTTATTTGTATTGTGAGATTGCGTAGATAATTTGTGAATGTATGCAGGGTAAGGGAAATTGTATATTTATTCATTTCTTTATATTGCGGATTTTGGTATTTTTGGTTACTATTTCTTTATAAAATCATGTCCCTAGATTTATAGGAATTCAGGGTATGACAGATTCGTTTGTAAATAAATGAGTCCGAGTCGAGCCTAAATTTGTTTATAAACAACTTGATACATTTGCATCCCTAATTTCGTACTCAGGCTATAAACCACAATTTCTTGCGAGTTAAAATTTGTAACAAGTTGAAGAAATTCAATTGCTTAGGCTACATCAACATACAAGTAGCCCAAAAAATTCAAAGCACCACTATACACTACAAATTACTGAAAATTATCCCGAATCAAGTTTGTCAAGGCTATACAGTTATACTCACAGCCGATGAACCATTGAACACAAATTTCCCTTCCAAGTATAAGGTTATTACATGTATGAAAATTAAGGAAACAAACAAGCCAAGCCAAGATGAGTCAAAAGTTATTCAGGCTCGATTCGTTTGTTCAATAGAGCTACCCAGGATCGGCTAAGGCTCATTAATATTCAGTTTGGATTCGGCTCACTTCATATTTAGCGAACTCGTTATGTTTGGCTTATTTCAATAGCCATAAATTAAGATTACCAAATATTTTTAAAAGCCCACTATTAACATTAATCTATCATAAAATTCCCATCTAATAACAATTAATTAAAATATATAACAAATATTCAGTTCAAGTTATATATATATTTGTATATGCAAACATACTTTTAAATTTAAAATTATATATTTCTTGTTTTAAATTAATCAAACGAACTTGTGCTTTAACCAACTGAGTCGAGAATTGTTCAGATTTGACTCACTTACTTTACGAGCTCTGTTTTATTATTCAGACTTATCTTGTTTATAAATGATCGAATCTGAATCATGCCGTTGAGTAGCTGAACATGAACTTATTTATAAACCGCTCATTTTATTTGTATCCTTGTAAATAAATAGTATGATCTAAACTTATTAGGAGCCACATAAAACTAGTCGTGGGATAAATAATTTATAGAAACAAAATATAAAGAACCATACATTAGACTACGACTATAAGCATACCCATCGCGGAAACAATAATTAAGTTACAACAAATATTTTTCCACATAATTATTTGACATGTGTTTCATGATTAGAATTTAAAATAATAAATTTACCATAATAGAAATTATTAAAATTTTGTGTCACATAAAATTAAGATTTAAAATAATAAAACTTACTATAATTGAAATTACTAAAATTATATATATATGTGTATATATATATATATATTTATGTAATTATAAAATAACTTATCATGATAAACATTACTAAAATTATATTTAAGAATCAAAATAATATTAATCAATAAATATTTTTATAAATTAATTTCTACTAATCTAAGATTATTTGTAACGTCTCGGAAATTTCGAGTAAATTTTTCGTTTTATTATGAAGTTGTTATACGCATTAAGAATTGCTATTGCATATTTGTAGATATGATAGCATGTTATTTTGGATAAGCAAAAACTTGTTCTCGGGGTGTGAAATGACGTGGAGTGAAATGGTATGTCGGGGTTTGTCGGTAGTCGCGTAAAATAAGTTTCGAGCACTTAAATACTATTCCAAAAGTTGCACAACATTTCTATTAGGGTCTACGAGGGATTACGATAGTTTTTGGTAGTTTTCAGCCCGATGTGTGAGCACTCAAAATTCTAGTGGCTCCAATCGATCCAAATAGATGTTGGATCGATCTAATTTTGTAGATCGATAGATCCAAGTACAGTTGAATTGATTTAACTGGTCAATATTGAATTTTAAATTGTTGACTCTAACTTTCCCAAATCATTTCCATTCATCACCACCACGGAATAGAGAGAGAGAGAGTTAGGGAGGGGGGTCTTCACTTTTATGGGCTAAATCATCTAGTTAGAGAGTTCGGACTTCGATAAAAAGTTGATATGTTTCATCCTTGAAGATCATCTCTCATTTGATGTAAGTTTCTTTCTCGTTGATCATTTCTCGATTTCCGTGCTATTATGGAATGAGAAAATAAATTGGTTATATGTGATCCTTACTACGTTATGATTGTTTTCTTGGCTAGGTGCGAACCAATCCGAGTATCGTAGATAGATCAAACTGGGTGACCAATTTGGGGCAAAATTGGGGTTTGCTCGGGATGTTTTTGGGACTCCATTTTTGGGTTATTTAGGTACGGTAGATTCATGGTACTATTATGTATATGAGGGATTAGGTTTCATATTTATATATGTTGTTTTATAAATTATGGAATTTCAGAATTTATGAGGTTGTTATGAGTATGTGAATTTGATATGGAGAAATTATGCTTTAAATATCGAAATTCTATTTATGAAAATTCATACGAGAATTTGTCAAATTTTAAAGAGAAAGGCCTACACTGAAGCATTTGGTATATTTCATTTCATTTGTTATATGATATTGGAATTATCATGTTATCATGTGCATATTGACATTATTCAAGTATTTCATACATATATGATCATGATATATAAGACATTATTTTCGGAATGAAATTGTGGAGATTTTTTGATAGAAAAGCCATGAGCATATCGAGAGTCGATTTAAGTCTTTTCTATTTCATTTTGAGGCTATATCAAAATTTACCAAACTAAAATAAGAGATTTTATGAGTTACTTGACAGCTTTGAGTCGGGCCTATGAATCGAAATACGTGCATTGCTCGTGCTGTTTCATATGGTATATAGAGCACGGGTAGTCCTGGCGTGAAGTTGAATCAAAGATACTACTCCCACTTTTGTCGAGCCTTGTTGATTTTGTATGAAAAAATTTATTTGGGCTCGGAATGAGTAAATGAATTTGAAAAATGAGGAATTTGAATAAAAGCTCGAACTGAGCATTTAATATGAGAAATGAGACATGTAGAATATGAGAAATTTGAAAATTATGAGTATAAATGCGAATTTTGGAAATATGTTTGGTTTAGAAAATGGTTTTATGAAAATGATATTTTGACATTGTTAGAGTATTCATGTGGCATATCACATGGCATTACATATACATACATATCATGGAGCATTTAAACTCATATTTAGAGTTTTACTAGAAATCTGCCCGTATTGTTTTTATTTCTTTTTTGTACAATTCCTATATAAATATAAAGGGGCTAAGGATCACAATATGCAGGATTAGACTATTGGAGACCCGATAGTGCTTTTGTTATATTTTGTAGAGGCCACTACTAGGGTATGTGTATATGTATTCGGACCTCATTTATGTATCACTTTCATTTTGGTTAGTTATGAGCGCTTATCTTACTTTGCGTATACACACACGTTATTTTGTAGCTAGTGTAGTATATATTAGCCTGGAGATTGATGTACTTATGGCAATTGATGTATATGTAATCAAGCTTTATTTATGATTATGAATGTATGTTGGCAAGGATAACATAACATGAGTTTTGATTTCTTTTGGTTATTATCGTATTCGTTATTATTCTTTTTCTTTTGTTTTCTTTTCTTTTCTTTAATAGCTTGTGACCCTGGGTTTGTGGATGGAATTCAGGACATGACATTCTCCATAAATTTTTAAAATATTTTCCCAATTAATATTAAGTTTTTAAAATATTTTTCACATAAAGATTTTAACATACCTAAAATTAACCTAAATACATATTAATTTTTTGTAAAAATATTATCATAGTATAAATCATACCTATCGATTTTTGCAAATTTATAAATAACTAAAATAAAGAAATATAAAAAAGATATCATATAAAAGATAAATTATCAAAATTAATTTAATAAAATAATTAAAATTGATATGGTACACCAAAGAACATAACACACAAAATTCCGCCTATTACGCAGGTTGCACTCTAGTGTCTATAAAAGTTCCCCCCTCCAACTATATTCACTCTAATAGCAATATTTGTTCTTACAAGTGCTTGACACATGTCCCATTAAATTAGAATTTTAAAACAATAAAATTTACCATATTAGAAATAATTAAAATTATATGCATATACATCAACTTACCATAACAAAAATTATTAAAATCAAATTTCTAATAAGATCAAACATAACCCCAAGATATACATGTATCTCTGCACAAATAGAAATTATTAAAATTCTATTTAAGAATCAAAATATTTTTATAAATTGATTCTTATAAATTTAAGATTTTTTGTAAATTTTTTAAAAATTATCGTAATCAACATTAATTTTTAAAATATTATCATCATAAGATTTTTCACATGCCTAGAATTAACCAAAATAGCCATTAAATTTCGTAAAAATAATATCATAATAAAAATCCTGCCAAATTAAATACTTTATAAAGTTATAAATAACTGGTAAAAAAAAATAAGAAATATAAGATGTCATATAAAAAAATAAAAAAATAATTTTATAAAATAACTAAAATTAATATGATATAAAGAGAATATAATACACACAACCTGCGTATCGCGCTGGTTGCATTCTAATTATATCTAATAGCTAAATACTGTAAGTACTTATAATTATTTTTTCAGTAGTAACTAAGTCTTAGAAGTTGAATATAAATAATTAAATAGTTCAAAAATATGCAACATAGTTTAAGTGTGATTCACTATCCAAACACATAAACTTTTAAATTGAAGTAGCTAAATTAAAAGAATAATAATTATTATTATATTATTGAAATTTTTTGGGTATTTATTTTACGAAAATAATTAAATTAATTGGAAAATAAAAATAATAACGAGCACATCACTAAATCTAGTTTATAATACTTTACTAACCCAAAGAAAAGAACAAAGTTGATATTTCAGTGTCTTCGTGGGCTAATTTGTCACTCTTTAGCCAGTCAATGTTTAATGGCTTGAAAATAAGCATACTTTCTCTGATTGATCAAAATGGAATCTGCTAGGTAATTATGGTTCTTAGTCATCATCCTTGAATAAAAATCAAACACAATAACATGACAGATAGCATCTTGGCCGTACATAGTTTAGAAAATTCTAACTCGTGGCTTTTGTACGAAACGATTTCTAAAATTCAAACTTTTGCTCAATTTTTTTTTTATCAAACTAATCGAATGTCAAATTGTTTCAAACAGCTCTATTCCTTTCCTTACCAACCTTGAATAAAAATCAAATACAATAAAATGACAGATACCAACTTGGCCATACCTACCAATCATCTACATAACTAAATAATTTGCATTTTTTTTTAATCTTTCAATATTTGTATGTCACAATGTTTATGAATATTTAGCAATCACAGAAAATTAATTAAAGGTGAACTACAATGGTGATA